>CAJVPI010001337.1:0-13857 GCA_910592345.1 Paraglomus brasilianum
ATAAAATTTTCGTTCTAAGATTTCTGTCGTTATAACGAGATGTCGTTATATAGCAGTGTCGTTATATCGAGACTCACCTGTAATTCTTAAACATATCTGGTAAAAGTGTCGAAGTTCAAACACTGGATACATTCTGCGTAGTGTGATGCAAATTGGCGAAGTGAAACAAGAAATGTAAAAAAAAACCCGTGTGTGTTAAAGAGAATATGTTCTGTGTTATACATAACGATTTACAACATGCTGGACATTTCATGAGCTCCAACTCACATTCCGAGAAAGGTAGTTGCTGTATTTGCACAGGTCGACGACCTATTACTATGCTAAGCTAGCACTAGCAGATTTTCATGAGTTGGAAGACATGCTAAATACGACTGGCGCTAGTTAAGAGTGAAGGGTCAAACACATGTGGCTGTCAGTCAGACTGTTCAACAAGGTGTTCATGTAAGAGAGGGAATAGCATATGTAGTCAGTGTTGTCGTTCAAGCAACAACCAATCATTAGAAACGGTTTATTAAATTTCATTATTAAAAGCCTGTGGCGTACTGACAAGCGATATTTGTCCAATCGTTGTGACATAAATTATGTGACTATGTCGAATAAATATCACACTGAGCTTGTGGTCGACCCGATTTTCGAATTGGGTGCTGTTCTTATTAATGGAGATTGGACTATTGGCAATCGAACAACGATTAGAACTTGTCCTTTCAATGCTACTAACCTGCTAAATGATACATAGATGGAGGAAGATATTGTTGGACCGAGAAAGCGTGAAACTTGTTTTTTTTGTCAGTCGAGTCTACCTGGACAAAACTACTGATAAATTTTATGGTATCAAAACTGTTTGGTTCTGACGCAAAAAACATGACCTACAACGCCGTTTTTATTGCCTTTCCTTTACCCTCAACACTATTATTCCATAAGAAATGTCATTATCAAATCTCATTCTAAACCCACTGCCATTATTCTGGGTACCAAAAAAGAAGTCAAATTATGTAGCAAACATCTTAATATATTAAGAATTATTCATGCTTAACATCTTATGGGAGCTTTAAATGTGCATAGATTGACTTGTATAACATAAGTAGCAATGTAATGTTGCCCGTTTCTTTGATTTTGTAGCACATCTCGGGAGATTAGTTTTGCATAGTCGAGGTTGCGTGGCGCTTAAACTTCTTTGAACATCTCGGCGAAACAAGAAGAATGCGTTCAAGGACGAGGGGCGTAATTTCCGGGCTTCGTGCTGGTGGGCGATAGTACGAAGCTGCGAACCGCGAAGTAACGATTTCGATATAACGATCTTTTTTTCGTATCGATAATGTGTATGAAATCATGTAAGATGGGCACCGGTCTATTATATAACGATTTGAAAATTTTTTTGTAAGCTATTTTTTAGAAAGAAACAATGATCCATTCAATTCCGTTTATTATTGTTGCTTTAAAACTGCAGTTCGCACATATGAAATCATCCGTGTAACAGAAATTCCGAACTGCTCTTCATTACTATTTACACCTTTGTAATTTATAGTACGCATACAGATTTCCAAAATTAAAGGGGTTTACTATGTTTTATTAGTGACAAATACTTTTGGCAGGTGTATGTGCGTGTGAATATACGCGGGAGAGCGTTCGTATACCGGCCTTGAGATTTAGCCTTTTTCAATCGAGACCCTTGACTATCTTCGTCCTAAACCTACTAATGACAATTAGTAACCTTACGATTGGTTTATACTCACGATGTAAAATCAGTCTTGTACTGGATTGCTATTTTAACCTCGAATTTTACGTCTACTTTTTTGGACGGGATTAATTCAAAAGCCTTAGGGGGCGGGGAAGTTTCCTAAATTAAACAAACTAAAACGCGTTTGTGACAAATTAAATAATATCAAAAATTCAAGTAAAATCGGTGGCAAGTTCGCCGCAGATCGGAAAGGCGTTTTACACTTCCTCGGGGAATAAACGAAATAAATATATTTAAACACGGATTTTTATTTTGCCGCTGCTGCGTTACTGCATGAATTACGCAGCAATTACGTTTGTTCGATGTGTCGCAGCTCCGGAGATGTACCACAGAGGAATACGTCATTTTGCCCTTCAATCCTGACAACAGGGAAACAATCACTTTTTCATGAACCTTTTTCACGATATAATCACCGTTTCACACGGTAAAACCCTGATAATCGTGGATACACCTTTGGCATGACCCCGCCCCACGTTGTTTACAATAATATTATGTGAAAGCTTTTTAGCAAACGTTCTTCATATTAACCAATTCTAACATGTATTTTAACAATCTTGCGGCTTGGGTGAACGCGGAGTGATATTGTTAAGTACAGAAACAAAGGAAAACGTAAGTTGATCTGATTGATCTTTTTAGGAAACCGGTGTATTACATTGAGCAAATTCAAGGGCCTTATGATAATAATAATGGCGGGTCTGTTGCCTGTATGGGTCAAACGCAATGGAACATGCGCACTGACATAAAGTTACTAGTGACAACTATCAACTTGAAACAGACACGTTTTTTATACTCGCAAGTTATACCGATGATAATTAGAGGGTTTAGAACAGTTATTACACTCATCATTGACATCATCCTTGGCAAGAGGGTATTATCTATCGTTGGGAGAATATAACTATTGCATATATAAGACAATAAGGACATGCTGTAACATCTATGTTATCAACACTATACCAAGCCAGACAGTGCAAGTTACTTTCTTGCAAATCACTCTTCTAACGCCGATTTTCCTACTCGTTCAGAACTTTTTAATGTAGTTGCATTTATTTATTTTATGTTCTTCTGTCATCAAAAGCGCCATGTACATGGAATTCATTCTTGCATCTAATTTGCGCTCTTGATGCGAGGTCGTACGTTATAGAGCACCTGTTGTTTGATGCTTTGCTTTCGATGATGATAATTTCATTCACAAGACTTGATATAAGTATACTTTTATTAGTTTTTAGTACATTATTAACTAATTAATTGTCTTCGTACTTTTGCTCACGTGGATCTTAATTTCAATGTGCTTGGATAAACATCCGGTCAACGAAAGCAAAAAAAAAAGTTCTTATTTGATTCTAACCAATTTGCATTGTTCCATATTTACAAACATCAATCTGAATCACCATCATCATCTCGAAACTTTGCAGTCAAAGGATCAATGATTGTACCCATTTTAGTGATCACACGCGGTTTAATCATCTTTTGGTATACTTCTTGAGTGTTCCATTCCCTTCCGATAGGTGCTCGTAAGCTGGCCTCGTACTGTTCCCGCGTTTCGAACGGATATGGGACTTTTGTAGCTAAATATCTTGTTGCCTAAAGACGATATTCAATTGTTAGACTAATTGTAGGCATATTCACGGTCAGATAGCAAATACATTCAGACCTTTTTGACTCGTTTCTCATTTATAATGACGTGTTTAAGTTTGGCGTCTTTACGCTTTGAAGCCTGCACACCCTCGCCTGGAAGTGGTTTTAAGATTATTGGAGGTTTTTTCGATGGTTTTACCCCCTTACCACCCCAAGTTCCCTAGTAAAGGCGGTACAAGTCACTTAGTACTGATACAGACGGATCAATTATAATGTGCAATACTCACCCATCCGGGTAAAGTTACATTCTTCCCTTTCGGTTCCTCTTCGTCAATAGTAGCTAGTTTATCCGCCTCAAATTCCTATGAATAATGACGTTTGAGAATCATTAAAATGGTGTGGGCATGTCGTCTTTAGTGAATTACAGTACCCCTTATAGCAACACTTACTTTGACAACGTCATCATTTGCAAAGGCACGAGCCACTAATTCCCTTTGTGTAAAGGCAGTTGCACTCTTCACATGTACAATATGCAAACTCTTGGAAATGCCATCGTCATCTTCCTTTTCGTCGTCTTCCTTTTCATCATCTTCGTTGGATTCGTCCTCACCAATGTTGGTCGTGTTTATATTGCCATTAGCATTCTCTGAAGTTTGGGTATCTTGATTATTCCCTTGCTGCTTTTTTGTCTTTCTTTTCTTTCTTTTCTTCTTTTTCTTTGCAGAATCTTTAAACGTACAACAAATGATCAATGAGGCCGTGCTCTTCTTACGAGTAATATTAATTATCAACGCCTGATGAAAAAACCATACCTTTCTCTTTCTCTTTTGGTGGCTCCATAGTCAACACATTGTCCATGTCAATCTCGACGTCTTCTTCTTTCTCCTCCCGTGACTTTCTTTTTAGTTTAGTCACCATCTTGTCGTATTTGTTGGAGTCTTTACCGAGACCTTTATTTGACTTCTTACTTGAGGTAGCGACTTTTGACGTGTCTGTCTGTAGCCAAGGGTTAGATTCTTCTTCCGCTTCGTCGTTATCAGACTTGGAATTTGTCTCAATCGACTCGAAGCTTGTTATTATCTGTGCAAAATTCTTTCCTTGAGACTTGTCGATTTGGGTGAATACGTCCACCTACGAAATAATGAGAATTAACATATTGTGCTATGGTATAGTATAAACCGTTCATCATACTGACCTCTTCCACGACGTTATTTATTATCGAATTATCGTTCGCTTGATCCGCGCCCTAACAGTAAGAATGAGATCAATAACTATCATCAGCCCGTCAGCATTATACGTAATTAATCCCAAACATTCACTGTAACTCACCTCAACGTTTGTTCTAAATATCATTCTGCCTGGATTACCACCAACTTTTATTACTGTCGATTTTTGCTTTTCTTCCTTTTTATCATTATCGCCATCAACATCACTAATTTCTTCATTCTCCAAACTCCTCCTAAGATCATCTAGTGCCGACATAGCTTGTTCTTCTTGCCGTTTAGCTGCCTCGGTCATAAACTTCATAGCAAATACACCCTTGACCGGCTCCCTGATCACATCTTCCTCAATCTGTTCAAGCTCTTCTAATGCTCTTTTCCTAACTGCTTCAACATCACCATCTTCGATATCACTATATTCATCTTCACTTTCCTCATCCTCCGAACCAATTCCATGAATTTTACGTGTTAACGCCTCGTGCCTCTGCAGCTGCTCTACGATTGCCTGACGACTTTCCTGATTATTCCGGCCGTGTTTTAACGCTTGCTTAGCCCACTTGCTGCTGTTTTTATGTTTCAGTGTCATCCGTTCCTCGGCACGAGCGGTTTCTAGCTTGAGTTTCTTTTGCTGTGTAATATCATCATCTGGCTCGGTAAATTGTTCTAGAAGAAATTGATTTTTCTCTCTTTCTTTCTTTCGAATTTTGCGGTAGGCTTTGCTTTTTATCTTGGCTATGCGTTTGGCTTTGATTTCCGCACGGAACGCCAGTTCGCGCATGCGACGTAGTTCTCTTTGACGAGCTAGCACTTCGTCGACGGACAATTTATTTAACTGAAGCTCTTCATATTTTTGAAGATTTTTTTCCTCCACACCGCTTTCGACAAGTGCTTTTTCAATTTGCTTCTCTAATGGCGTGGTTGCCTTAAACGAGCTAACTAATTGACTAGTAGATATCTGATGAGACGGTTGTGCATTCATTGGGAATTCTAGGTGCTCCTTTTTGCGATTCTCTTTCACTATAGTCTCCCATTTTGAAATATCCTTCTTTGTTTGTTCATATGCGGCTTCTCTATTCAATCTGTCCTTGATTCGCTTTGGTAATGGAGCAGCTAGTGGACCTTTGATAGCCCCTTTCTTATCACTATTCTCGAACATTAATAATGATTTCTTTAATCCTGTAAAGCCTGCTTCATTTTGTATAGTCCCAACGAGATCTTGAAGATTTAATTTCTTTACGTTGGTCTGTGCGTTGCGTGTTGAAAGATTGTACTCGGATTCATTATATGTCTCAGTTCGCTCTTTGACATGCTTTTTTCTCTTCTCTTCTGGGTCATTGTCACGCTTTCGTTTTCTAGACAGAGAATTGATTAAGCTTCCGAGTTTATCAATTTTAGTGTCATCATCATCATTCTCCTCCTCCTCGTCGTCGTCGTCGTCGTCACTATTATCATTATCATCCTCGTCATTATCATTATCATTATCAATATCCCCAACCACCACCTCCTCGGCGTCGTCGTCGTCGTCGTCATCGTCACTATTATTATCATCCTCGTCATTCTCATCTTCATCTTCATTAGCATTGTCACCTTTTTCAACTTCTTCGTATCCATAATCTACATAATCTTCATCGTCTTCATCGCCTTCATCGTCTTCATCGTCTTCATCGTCTTCATCGTCTTCGTAATTTCGAAAATATTTATAAAATTCGTAATCATTGTCATCTTCGCTATCCAAGTCATCACTTGTTTCTTCTTCGTCTTCCGTATCTCCATTGTTAATACCGACAAATCTAACTCTTTTGGCTTGACGACTCTCTGTAGATGTCTTTTTAAGTACACCGCGAACATTAGCGCGACCTTTAATAGTCGGTTTCCGGCTCGGTTGCTGTGATTTCATAGCAGAGACGCTGGAAATGAATGACATCTCGAATTCTAATAAAATTTTGTATCGATCACGTGTTTTAATTCTGAAATGTCATTACTATTACAGAAATTGACTGGGTGACACCAACGAGGACAGCTTTTTCTTCGGAATCCCAAAATCTTGAAATGCGCGTCAGACTGTCCTCACTAAAGGTTTTATAGCTAGAATTGTTTCTGGCCCATTCATGTTAAGACTATTTTGCGTCAGCTCGACTAGTTTTATATAGCATTGTTCCTTTTTCAATGTTTATATCACAACCTTGTGAAGCATCACACCCTTTATTTTAACCTATCCGTCGATGACAATACATTGAAGCATTGAAAAGCTGTTTCTGTAGTATTTCCAAGCCTCCGATATTTACACTGTCAAAGAGCATGAGTATTAGCAAGAAAGCAACAAAGAAGAAGATAACATGTGAGACAGAGTTAATTGATTATGCTTTAAGATTTATCAATCCACTTGATAGCGATTGAATGTTTATTTTGTTGTTGCACTTTAACTTGCCCCAAATAATAGTAAACACAATTAGACAACATCAAGCAAAGACACACTACTCGAACATAAATAACAAATTTTCCATGACTATTCTACATCGAACCGAAACCATAAATTTGTTAGAATTATAATTATTTTCGGCATTGGGCAAGCTCTGCTTTGACCGCTTTGACTTCATCAATCTTTTTGCGGAATTTTTTATTTAATTAGTTAATTAATAATTGTTAGAGGATATACTGGATTGATACTTCTGCCGTGATTGTTCAAAGAGTAGTTCTTGCTGTCGTAAAAGCTCCTCTTCGGTCATTCCGGAGTTCTCTAGGCGAGAGCTTTTTCTTTCGCGGTCCTATTGAAAACAAATTTTACAATGTAAGAACCGTGTGGTGGCGAAGAGACGCAAAACTTGATTTTAATATAATGAATACCTTTTGCATTTTCTTGTGTTCTTTGTAAACGTCCTGAACTTCGTCCAGATAGCTCTCGAACCCTAGTGTCTGGTCAATTCAGGTAACGAAAGAATCAGGTCACGGATCTTTTCCGAATACGTTTCAATAATGTCATAACATTGCGGACTCACCCTCAAAGCGGAGAGTACATGTTCGGCAGCTATGGTCTTTTTTGTTTCTTTCTCGCATATTTCGTTTGCTTCAGATGCAATCAGGTGAATAAATTCTAAAACAATAAGAGAATAGTCAGAGAATGCCTGTTGATGTTAATCCAAAGTTTTAACGTCTTCAAGAAGCAAACCTTTCGTAATGCCAAATACATACCAACACAGCAGTCAATTAACAAGTCGCGAGTATCCCTTGCACATACAATATCGGATGGTAACATTTCGGCAATGAGCTTCTGCACAGTTGCTATGTCACAAGTTTATCGAGTCAGTTCGAAATTTTTGCTTCCAAAATGGTTGATCACAATGAACGGCTTCTTTACTAGCGTGTTCTTATGACTTTTGGCCATTCGGAGATACTCTTGTTGAGACCCGTCAAGATCCCACGACAGCAACTTACCCTTGGGAAGTGACAAATCGTCATCAACTCCTCCATTACCAGCAGTTTCGTGATCGCTCATACTGACTAGGCTTGTTATGAATATAGGCCATTGTTGTCGAGGAATAAGAGGTAGTTCTTTTATATGGCATGTCAGGCTGTGCCACAAGGAAATTTCACTCGAACTTCCGCCCGATGCTATTGGTCACCATTGTACAACAGGAGTGTCACAGATTCCCATAATAATTGGATGACGAACCGTGTATCAACTTAATCTCATCATTGCTTGCAGCAGCAGCAAGCAGCAGCAGCAGCGGATCAGCGTCTGCAGCTTGCATCAAGTTATATCTAATTGATCAGTAACACCAAAGATGTTGTTTCTGGCAGTCTTAACCGAATATTGCTTCTTTGAAGCCGGAAAGGACATTGTCTTGCATTGGAATTGATTATTTTTTCTCTCTCAGAAACACAAAGGATGGTTAACAAAGAAAGACATCCAGAGAAAGATATTCAGCCGAAAGGTTAACCGGCTGACTGCAGATTAGTGGCGCACCTGTAGGAATCTTTTACCAATTAATACTAAACTAATTATATGAATTGCTCGGATGTTACAGCCCAAATTAGCCGAATGAGGAAAAAAAGGAAAATTGTTTAACGAGCCGAGAAATGACATTGGACGAAAATGTTGTGGAGTGGCAAACGGATTGCTACCACGATCGTCATAATATGGATCATTGTAATACTGATCGCGTGCATAATCCGCTGTTGGAGAGTATCTCGTAGCGCTGCGGGTCGGTGCTGTACAGCCGTTGTGACTTGAAGGGCCAATTCTGAGGAAAGAAGACTATTTATTGCACCATTTACGTTCTTTCCCTTGCGATCAAACATGTTTATACCTATTAGCAGCAATCGATAAAACAAAAATTGATCCCCCGACTAAATTGTGGTTTACCTGCAATGACAATATAATATTATCCGACAATTACTTCTTTTTTTCTAGGGTAATATAATCCGACAAATAGAAAAGTTGGGGTGAAATTTCGGTGAAAAAGGAAATATTTTTCTTGGATAAATTACTGATTACTGTAATACTATCAACATTTCGACAATTTGCATGAAACCATGATAAGTCGGGTTTTGTATAGTTCCTTCCAGTTTTACTCCTCAGAGCCCAAGAAGCAATCAATACAAAGTTTTGAGAAAAGGCTACCATAATAATAAAGGTTTTTATAGTGCGACAATATCAAGTATTCGACACTTACTGTAAAAATTTGCTCTATAATTAGCTCTTATCGAGATGATTATAACAGCTAAATATAAAGAGAATGGAATGGAAAAGGGCCTTTGGTAATTTTTCTCAAAACTTACTCGAACTGGTCGTTGACAAAAATTTATTGATAATAATCCAACGACGATTAAAAAAGCGGGCTACAAGACCGTAATAATATTGCTTCCACAAATTACTGTCACGGACTTTGTAAAACGTCTATGTTACTATTTGTTTAATATTCTATCTTAATTCTAAATAATTTTGCATGTCAAGACCATTGAAATCGTACAATGTTTTAGTCGTAGCTGTCATTATTATTGTTGTTGTGAATAGAAATTTCTCAAAATAGTAGTTACATATTATACCGTGGGAGTGAGAAACTGTGTGGAAACTTGGCCGGGAGAAGTTACAGAGCTAAAAAACGTTGTACAATACCTTTTCCTCTATAACAAATACAAGTTTGTGTCTCCCACAAACAACTTTCTTTAAAATATTATTAGCAGGCATTATAACATGCACAAGAGATTTAAGAGTTCAATTTTAATAGATCAAGTATACTAATAAAGAATGAAATCTAATTATGTTTACCACATTGTAAGCACTATATATGCTTTCTCGCTATGATTAAATTGGCTAGATAACTTGTCGAAGATAATTCAAGCATAATAATATTATTGCTTCTAAGAAATATGTAGTGTAAAATATTGTATATAATATATTACAAACAACTATTCAAATCGCATATTCTAAATCTTATTGGAATCTCTGTTTCGATATATGAAAACCGAAATGTTTGTCTGTAGGTAATCGAAGATTATAAATGTCGAAAAGCATCTTAAGACGTGGTACTCATAAAGCCTCTCTCTATAAACAATTGGTTATCGTTTCTACCGATATACAATGCTAGTTATCTTTTGTTTTTCAGATTTCCGTTATCTTGTTTCCTAGCTTTATACTTTTAATAAGGCTAATGCACTCATCTTGGTTTTTAAACTTCCGGCTTATTAATTTATTATTTCGAATTACTTTGAGTATATGTGGTTTTTCATGCAATTCGCACTACAACTTACCCAATAAGAAAAATTATGCTTACATGCTACCAAACTTTGGAGCTAAAAATATGAAGTAGCCATTTGCATATTTGCATGCATAGATTTGCAAGGCAAAACATAAAATTGGTTAATTATTCGAACATGTGAATTACGTGTGATAAATAATAATATCATACTTAGACATTCCACCAACACGTTAAGTGGACATTGTTAAAGCACATTTCGACGTATCAAACGTGTCAGTCAGTACTGTGGCGAATTCTCATTACATCCACATTATTTTTAAGATCGTATTACTTACGTGTCAAGAAACTGGCATCTACGATCGAAGGAAAGGCTTCTTAGAGTTAACGAGCTAAGTTTCAATTCAAGATCATTAACCATTCGCTCGCGCGGACACATTACAACAAATCTACAGATAACACTTTGTCGACAAAATTGGTTTAGAAAATCAATCAGACGCCAATGCAAATTCCATCTATTTGTTATTTCAAAGATACTGTATAACGCGTAGGATTTGTTCTATGACAACGTCCCTCGTTTCAATTGTAGCACTTAGGTTGGGTTTGCAGCAATAATTAGCAACTATTATGATCTGAGTTTGACAATTCCAAGATGATCCAAGTCACCCAATACCTTTAGCAATATTGCTCGATCCAACTGTACTTTATTTTTCACCATCATTCGACAGTATAATTTATAAAACGTACGGTAATCGACCCAAAGATCAAGCGTTACACACTTGAACAGTTTGTCCTAAAGGTACTTGTAATTGCAACATCTATGAGTCTGTGAACAAATATGAAGATAAATTAGTTGATAATCGTTAAAATAACACCAAAATTGTCGAGCGCCACTTACCAATTGCCTGCCTGCTTTTTTAGTACTGTCGTGAAACGTACAAATACCTTGTCTTTGGTTTACTCTGAAGAGGGTAATGTCTAGGAGCGTAACAACTGTTACTATAGCAATTCAGACTCTTTGGTCAGTCGTATAAAGACCAATGCTATGATTTTAAGATGCGAATAAATATCGCAAACCACGCAATTTCTCCAGCAGCAAATCTACTACGCAATGATTCACTTTGAACATGAAACCTTCAATCTGTGATGCTCGTGAGCCCATTTTCTACTAAGGCTTACGTTCGACACATATAAAATCTTGGAGTGTTTATTAATTCTCATAGTGCACATGGCATGGCCTCACTCAAATGATTTCATCG
The DNA here is from genome assembly GCA_910592345.1 of Paraglomus brasilianum. Lineage (NCBI taxonomy): Eukaryota > Fungi > Glomeromycota > Glomeromycetes > Paraglomerales > Paraglomeraceae > Paraglomus > Paraglomus brasilianum. The sequence continues at coordinate 11,489 of CAJVPI010001337.1, forward strand.
GGAGATGAAATAATAACGTGATTCTTAATTATTTTTCTACAATTGCAGAGCGATATTTTATTCCTAACAACTTTGTAATTCGATAGCTGTGAGCTAGCCTGATCCTAAGTAAATAAGATGAATATATTTTATGAGAGAAGGATAAGAGAGAGTGGTTTAGAATGACATGATACAAACTTTGTGATTCCGAAAAGTACCCATGTACATCAAACCCGCAGTATTGATAAGCGTTTTTAGTAAAACCGTAGACTCAAACTCTATTAAGATTTGAATTATATTGTCCTTCGTTATCGCTGAGCGTCTAAACAAAAGCAACTTATTAATTCAAAACCCATCATTTGTTAAAAAGTACATTGATCAGAACCAAAACTTGTAAAAATTGATACGTCACTTGAATTAATTCAATCTCAAGCTACAAGTTCGAAGACATATGCCTTATAAGTTGGATATTTTCGTCTTTTTTTGTATCAAAGTTTGTATGATTTTCGGTCATCCCAAGTCCTTGGCTCTCAAATATGATCATCGTAAAAGACACCAAAAAGATTGCTGCATTATATCCTATTAAAGCGATCGAAACGTATAGCTTGAATATAAACACAATGTAAAAAAATACGCAAGTTAACTTACATGCACTTTGATTTATAGCGTTCTATCACAAAAACAAACCAAGAAAGCTACCGATATAACAATGGAGTATATCATAGTGACAAATAACCGTTAAAAGTGTCGTAAAAACTTTGTTCGAAAGATTATAACGTCCTCAGCCATTTTCGCATTCAGTATACAAAAATTTCTTCATTGTCACTTTATCGTTAATACCGATATGTGTTTCTTCAAGCTTAGGCAGCAGTGAGTGGACGGGCACCGGACAATAAACAGTGTCTCTTTAAAAGACAACAAAATAAACAGAGGGTAAGCAAGATACGTATATAAAGAAGTAAATATACCGTTTAGGAGCGACAGTAACAGGCAAACGAGCCGATAATCGTAAAGGACTAAAAGCTATACTGCCGATAAGTTTAAGGAAGTGTTACTAAAATTAGAATTTTTTTCTTTAGTTTATACAATAATAAGATAACTTTTTAAGGGGCGAGTTACTGAAATTGAATCTAAAATTTTGATATCAATAAGGCAAATTTCTGTTTCCTGCAATTGTTGGAGACGCGACACAGAAAAGGGGTACGGATAAATAATGTGCAAATACGGCACGGGTAAAATTTTTTCTGTCCTTGGCCTGCCTGATGTAACCACCTCAACTAAAAAACGCGAACGAGAGTTGACGTTTACTAACGTAGTAGATGGCAAACGTGGAAACGGAGAGGCATATTAATAAAGCCCTGAACAGTTGTTCCGTTTAAGCACCACCCCACTTGACTTACTGCCACCTCGTGGTGGCAGCGAAGAGCAGCACGGTTAAAGACAAAACAAATAAAACGCGCGTATTTATTGCGAAACAAACCTACTGTTACAATAATCAAACCAAAATTACCTGTCCTTGGCATGACAGTAAACTGCCACAACGATGTTATCAACGGGTAAGTTGGGTGAATTATACAAGTCTAGTTGGTAGTTTAACATACATGATGAACGTCTGTAAACCAGTTATAATCGTGGTGGATAGAAAGTTCTTCACTGATCAAGGGATTAAGTCCCGTAGGTTGTGTTTTACATTACGTATTACACAATCGTAGATAGAAGTTCTTCGCCACCCAAAGGTTGTAACTGCGTTCTAGTAGTTGGAAATGTTGAAACGCGTTGATAGCACCTGTTTGGTGGGTCATCAGAGGGAGGCGGAGGGCGCATATGCAGTACAATGAGTAAAGACGATTTACGATAACTGCGCGTGCTGGTTGATCCGCGTTCATACGTTTCTATAACTACAAAATGTCTATGTTGGAATGCGTTTCCAGGCGGAGGATGGAATGGGAGGAGGTAGGAAGCATTCGTAATATATTACTTATGCTGTACGCTGGTCGCATATCCATACATTAAAGACGAATCTGATTTTTACAGATGATAATGTCAACTTTTGACTTCAGAAAACCGTAATAACTAATACTATATCTCAAATTTTACTATTAACATTAGACGATGGATGTAGAAGATGTAGATATCGCTCTTATCAGTCGATGTGCTTTGACGCCTTTAACAATGGCATTCGGAGGGACATTCACAGACGACTGTCATTGATTAAAGACTTTATCAAGTAGTTATAGCGAGTATTCGCAAAAAATAAGTCTTATCAACTACGTCCGTGTGCGACACTTCCCTATTCCCGCTCGATGTGCTGCTACCTCAACGTGGTGAGCGGGTGACAACGTCTATTACTATGGACGGCTAAGAGCAGCACAAACACAGGTTGGTGAACA
>CAJVPI010001338.1:0-13828 GCA_910592345.1 Paraglomus brasilianum
TTACTTAGATTTTTGCTAGATGAGGCATAGCCTCGAATCACTGATTCCTCATTAATTGCAGATATATCGTCAGGCTTGGTTATGGAACTTTGTTCCTCGCTCTGCGTATTTTTTTTCGTCATCTCCACCAATTACGGGTTTTGATATAGCCTCCGACTTCTGATAATCAAGCTCACTAATTTTCAAAACCAATTCATTTTTTAAATTCGTCAATTCAGACTTGAGAGACGCGATCTCGGATTCTTTTTTTAATATTTCTTCCTGGGTTGAAACTGCGTCATTCTGAGCTGATGTTAATCTACTTTCTAATATTTTTTCCATAGACCGAAGTATTATAATTTCCTTGGATTTTATATCAATCTCAGATTTAAAATTAGCAAGAGCAATAGTTTTGTTAGCATTTTCAAACTGCAGGTTTTGGTTCTCAGTAACAACCTCTCCTAGTTTTTTACTCCACTTCTTTCTACTCCGATCCCATCCCTTTCTTTCTTGATCAAAATTCTCCTCTTGCTCTATATACCTGTCTTGTAATTTTTTATTACGAGAATTTAAGCCAGATATAACTTTTACAATACGAGATTCTTTATCTTGCGCATCGGCCATATATTTTGGCTAAACTATGTGTAATAAAAATAAGATAATCATAAAATTTCCTTTTTTTCTCTCAAGTATTGTGGAACAATGAAGCTCCGCTTCTCGAAAAAAAGATATACAGTCTGCGGAGCAGGACACTTTGTGTCTAACTTGCTGAATATAACTATATAATCAAAAACTATTGTTAAGAGCTTCGCTCATTTTCTTCGAAAATACTAAATATATCTGGCTTCGAGCATATAGTGCGAGAAGGCGGGATTTCGATTAAATAAAACATATCTTCCACCTGAAGTAGTTTGTGAGATAATAAATAGTAGAGGTATGCAAAATGCAATATTGATTTTAACTAGAAAGTATCGCATATCACACAACGTATTTATATTATATGGAAATTGAAATTTGCAGATATGGTGAATAATTAGTACAAATGTTTATACATATTTAAAAATTTTTTAATATTCTAAAACATACACAAATATTTCGAAATGTTTCGAAACATATCAATATATATCAGGTTATAGCAAAATGTTTCGAAATTTTTCTTATTTTTTAATAGTTTATAAACAATAAATACTCTGATATGGGTCGTATTCATAAAGAATATTATAGCGCCAATGCAAGATTTTTATCAGATGAAGCGATCAAAGAAATTAAAACATCATTTGGCAGAGTGCCTGATGCTATTAATACCATGGCAAAAAAACATCGTATATCCTATATTCGGGTCAAAGAATATATTGAGAATCGGGAGCGTAAACAACAAATGATATACTCTCATTCATCTCAGATACAAAGTGAAATTTCTCCCGAAATAATATCAATATCTCTAGATCCGAAGGGTCATTGCGAAGCAATAAATAAACAGACAAAAAAGAGGCGACCGAAGTCCAAATCTGTTCGAATTTCTGATCCAACCACTGTTATTGATACCCCACTCGATCAAGCGTTAAATGAGGGAGAGAAACGAATAGAATATTCAGATTATGTATTAAATACTCACGAAGTGACTACCTTTGGCAATTCTTGATTGGTTTTCTCTTTATTCATAGTTTCGTATTTCGATAGTAAAAGTCTGTTACGAATATTAAGCTCGGTAATGATTTTGATAGCCCTTTCACAATTCACGCATTTTTTTTTAAAGTCGAATTTTCAGAATCTGCAGGAGCATGCCATTTCTCCAATGGTTCATTATCCTCACTCTCATTACTATTGGTATCCTGTGAAATTTGATCGGATATCAAAGGCTTATTGCAAAGCAATGTGACTCCGTCCCTATCATCCTGTGATGCGGTAACACAATTTACTTCAAGTTTATTCTTGACTTTGTGCATGTTTATCGGAATAAAATACTCTTTACCATTACATACGAGTTTTAATTCTCGTTTCGACGCGAGCAAATCATAATCATATTTGTCGAGAAGTGTGTTTGGTAGAATTAGCATCGGCTTGTGATGTTTAACAACAGCAAAATCAGAATGTATAGTACAGCCTGGGGTGAAAGTTACTGGAACATTACGGACAATTCCAATGGATTCAATAGGTGATGTAGCAATTCCACTAAGATCGTGTTTTTCTTTTGTATCGATTATAAGTTTTAAACGTTTAACAATATCTTCCGTGATAATTGGAAAATTTGCACCGGGATCGACTGTGGCCGCCGGAATTACTAATCGTTTAATTTTGCATTTTGTAGTTACGACATCCGTAGCTGGATCTTTTTTTTGAACGAAATCTATCTCCATAGGATCGCCTAGCGTTTCATCCTCCCCATCAGAATCGGGTATTTCTGAGACTGGATCTCGATAATTCGTAAAATCAGGTCTTGTAACAGATAAATTCGTGTTATTAATATTGTTTTTAATCGTTTCTATAACCTCTGGATCGTTAAACATGGCTAGAATAATTTTTCGGATCTGTGAGTCGATAATCGTACTTGATTTCTTTTGTGAAGTACGTTTCTTTGAACTAGACTTCTTTTTTGAGGATAATTTAGATGCATAAGCATCCTTACTTCGTGAGCCAGATTTCTTTACTTTTTTTTTACCTTGCTAATGTTAACATTCATACTTTCAACTTCAGATGAAGACCCCCCAGACTCGGATTCATTATCAGAAGAATCGGAACCAGAATCATTATCAGAAGAGCTTGCGCCAGACTCAGAATCAGAATCTTTAGTAGCAAGATTAACCTTGCCTTTCTTTTTAGACTTGCTTTTGTTAGAACGTCTAGACTTGCTCTTCTTTTTATTTTTAGGGCAGTTGCGAGAATTATGACCTGGTTTACCACACTTTGAACATTTGTATAAATTTTTAACTGCATTTATTAATTTTGCTTGGTTAATTTCCATTTCCTCAAACTGTAATCTCAAATCTTCAACCGGATTATGGTTATATGCCTCTTCAGGTAAACCTGTATCATCTGTTAAACTATCTAAAAAACGGTTTATAGCAAGATCATCCGCTTTTTGTTTCCCTGGACCAGGAGGTTTCTTCAAAGTTTGCCGTCCTTTAGACATAGTTTCCTTCAAACCCGTTAAAATTTTTTTGAAATCTTTCTGTGAAAGCGTGATCTGGTTCTCCTGAGGTTTAGAAGAGATAGTTTGTGAGACAGGTTGAGATTGTGTGAATGCCATGATAGATTTTACGAAGTTTTCTATTTCATCTTTGGTCATACCAGTATTGCTACTTTTTTCATAGGGATTAGGCACTTGACCTCCAGAAGGCGGGAATGGAAAGTTGCCTTGCAGTAGTGAAAATTTTTCCGCTTCAACTAATGCTTTTGTAATATTATCTCTAGTATCATGGTATTTAGCCATCATGCGGACATTGTATTGATTCATAGGATTTAATCCCCGAATATACTGCTCTCTCATTTTTGATTCTGGTAATCCAGCAAGTTTTCCGAGTTTTGATATTCTAGCATTGTACTCAAGTATTGACATACCTCCTTGTGCAATCTGACCAAAGAAAAGCAAATTCTTTTGCGCTTCAACTGTGGGGTAAAGAAACTCAAGACAGTATAAAAATTGCCCAAGAGTCATATCGGGTGCAACAATTGAATTACCTGCACCAGCATTCGCGTAATTGGCTGGAGATGGAGTTCCTATAGGTGCGGGATGTCCTCCAGCTATACTCCAATCTTCATCCCATGTACCTACTGGAATAATATTAGCACCAGTTATTGTATTGTCACCTCCAGCATTATTTCTTACAACTAATGCTTCCCCGAGAAACTGATTTGCATTAATACCTGTTAAACCTCCATTATTTAATGCTCGAATTGCATTTAAGGTGTTCACGCCAGTGCCATCAAGAATATTATCGCATTGCCAGTTTCTGCCTTTTATCTCGTTCTCATACCAGGTTTTTGCTTCGCCAACCATACATGATATAGCTAAATTATATGCTTCTGCTCTACCAGCAACTCCTCCTGCACCAGCTATAACATTTATTCGAGATGCAATTACAAATCTCTTAAATTCTAAGACCCAATCTGATGGATCTTCTCCAGCTTTTCCAGTAAAAAGAGGTGGTCCATTTCCTATCATATTCGATATTTGTGGATTTATAGGTGGATTATTCTGTAAATCTAAAATTCTCTGATTTAAAAAATTAATTCGGTCTTCCAATTCTAAATTAGCATCACGGACGAGCCTCGTTCTAAGCTTCCACTTGCTATATTTGGCGTGTTTAGCTCTCGTCCTATTTTTCCACTTTGTGTATTTAGCATATAATCTTGCACGTGGTTGTGAAGCATTTTTATACCTGTTGCAAAGAATTTTAAGAGCGAAAATTTCAGATAATAATCGGGTTTTATTTTTTGTATAATAGACTCGCCAGAATGTGTGCATTAATTTTTCACCTCTATGGGTTTTTTCCACATCGTCTAATATATATGCGGTAGTGTTTTGCCAGCTCATAGCGTCATCGATAGCAATTCGGGTGTTATCTCTTTCCATCGCTAAATCAGCTTGAGATTGATTATAAAACTGAGTTAATTCGTCTAACCCATATTCGACTAAGTCTTTTAGCGATGAATCAGAATTCCTACGTATTTTATTTCTGATCGATTGGCTGACGGATCCAAATGTTCTGGGAGTATTATTACCCATCATCGGTGATCCTGGTATTCTCGGTGGAGTAGGATTGGCCATTTCTATTTGATTAGGCAATATTTTTCTAAGGCGGAATAATTCTTCGATTCTCGCCTTAAGTCTTAAAATATCATCCTCATACCCAGTTATCTGGTTATTTTTGCTGTCAATAATCGTCTCATTCGACTTGATATTCTTAAGCGCCGATTCAATTGTTTTCGTAAATTTAATATTTGATTTTTAAGGGTTTGAATTTCGTCTTCCTGGTCAAGGATGATAGTACTACGGCGAGTTAATTCTCCCTCACATTTTTCTAAATCCCGTATAAGTTGACGGATTTTTTTCTCATTGACACGATTTATGTCTACCTCGCGATTTAACTCCTCCCGTAATTCGATATTTGATTGTGCAAGTTGCACGAATGCCGGATCTATTGCAAAGCAATGGGACTTTGTCCCTAGCGAATTATTTTTTTCCATTTTATATTTTGAGAGTAAAAAATGATCCAACCTTTGATCAATATCGACTTTGTCTCTTAACTTATCTCTCGACTTTGCTAAACATAATTTTTACTATAATAAATAATATCGAAAATGAGTAGGTTCTTAGTCCATGCTTCGCATAAATTAAGCGCGCCTATTATTAGAATCGATCCAGACGAGGAGCTAAACTTAATTTGTAAATTTCTTTTTTACCGACCTACTGGCTATCATTCCAATGCAAAAGCTTTAAGAGATGCATGTAAAAAAGAAGGATATAATTTCCCGTATAAGAAAATTCGTAAATGGTTGCATAACCAGAATGAATGGCAAAAGTATGCTCCGTCACCAAAAAATACTCCACGGGTAAGTTATGGAAAAATTCAAAAACCAAATTGTGTACACCAGTGCGACATTCTTTTCCTTACGCATGATAAATATAAGGGGAAGACATGGAAAGCAGTATTACAGATTATAGACGTGTCTAGCAGATTCAAAGCGAGTGTTCCTCTCACATCGAAGAATAGTTCAGAGGTTGCTAAAGCATTCAAGAAAATTTATGATAATCCCAATAACCCTCTTACGTACCCGACACTTCTACAATGTGACCAGGATAAAGAATTCATGGGCGAAACTGCTCGATTAATGGAAGCGCATAATGTCACAATTCGAGTAATTGGTGCATATAGCCATCGAGGACTAGCCCTTGTGGAACGCTTCAATGGAACTCTAGCGAAAATATTATATAAAGTCCAATATGCTGTTGAAAGTATAACTTCGAATCCTAAATTAATAAGAGCATGGGTAAAGTATTTGCCAGAAGTCATTGATTACCTAAATAATTATCCAACGCGTCTCATTAGAGCTCCAGGTTTATCAAAATGGGGATTAGCTCCAGCAAAAGCTATCAAACTGGAACGAGTAGAATCTAGGCCATCTACAAAGTATGAGCGTCCGGTTGGGAAATATGAGGAGAATAGGTTGAAGAAAGGTGATACAGTCCGTTATTTGCTTGCTAATGCAGAGTGGGAAGGGGGTATGGAAAATCAGAAAAGGGCTACGGACCCGACGTTTTCACCTTCTTTACATAAAATCCGAAAAATTGTTGTAACGAAAAATGAACCAATTTTATATTATCTCGGAGATGATAACGATGAATACCCCCCAAAGCGTGGATTTGTGAGAGAGGAGCTCATGTACGTAGATTTAGAAAAACTTCAGTATCCGTCCCAGAGTATATTGGAAGAAAATACTCGTTCTAGGTCTGTTAATTTCGTTCGTATTATTAATGAAGTGGCTAAGGCTGAAGAGTATGCAAAAAAGCGCGATGGAAAATGTCTTGGTAAAACTGGTCAAATAAATGATTTCGATATATATCTCTGGTCTTGTAAAAATGGAAAGCATCAGTGGTATGCACCTTATAAGATCCAGAAGCGTAAATTTGAATGGTGCCCAATTTGCCCACACACTACCGAAAGGTCAACTCGATACATTTTTGAGGACCTGCTGGGTAAAAAATTCCCATCATGTAGGCCAAACTTTTTGGATGGGATGCAATTAGATGGGTATAACAAAGAGTTGAAATTAGCTTTTGAACACCAAGGATCCCAACATTATAGTCTTAATTCAATGTTCCATAAGCGAGGCCAGATAGACTTGGAACAACAAAAAATCAGAGATCAAAAAAAGCGAAATATATGCAAGGAACAAGGTATATGTCTTATTGAAGTCCCGTTCGACTGTGATTTGTATCCTTACATTCGCACCATATTGATCGAAAAAGGTTATCTACCAAATACAAATATTGAATAATTACAGTTAAGGAATAAGACCCAGTTCTTGAAGGATATCTGGAATTTTCTCAAATGGGTCTTCATAATACCAAACATATCTTAATGCTATCCAATTTTCTTCACAGAGTTTTTCCTTAAGTTGATCCCGTTCCTGCTGTTTAATGAAATTATTAGGATCGCCTCTATGAAAGAACTCATGATATTTCTCATGTTGTTCTCCTTGTACTTCAATAGCAAAACCATAATGGTAGTAAGGAATATCAAGTTCTAAACCTGTTGTACCTTTAGAAGTTTTTAAAAAGTCAGGTCTGCGATTTTCCGATGGGGGGCCAAGATATTTTGTTACAATTTCTCGGCATAAATTTTCACGTTTATATTTGCTACAATATGGGCACCATGACTTCTTATTTACAATACAATTAAAACTTGAATACCATTCATGATGACTCGAACAACGCCATAATAGTGGAGATTTATTATCAATATATTCTATTGAAAGACATTGGCCATTTCGACTAAGAGCAATTTTTTTAGCATCTTCAAGAGTACGTTTTATTTTACCTATACAATATGGACACCATGACTTCTTATTTGCAATAGAACTAAAATTTGCATACCATTCATGCATTTTTTCACACCGCCATAATAAGGGTAAAGAACTATTGATATATTTCTCAGAGAGACATTCTCCATTTCTGTTATATGCAATTTGTTTAGCATTTTCAAGGGTAAGGTTACTTGGTCTGCCACGTTTTGCGCAATATGGACACCAGTGACCTGAATTTTTTATACTACTAAGCGTTGCCTCCCACTGATGTAATTTTTCACATTCCCATATTAACGGAGTTCGATTATTGGTATAGGAATCTGAAATACATTTTCCATTCTTTTTCAATGCCATTTCTTTCGCTATAAAAATACCCAATCTCTTTTTATCATATCCACAGGTGGGACACCATTTATTATGATTTTTGAGGCGATGGAGAGGGGCATACCATTCATGATTATTTGGGCAACGCCATAATAATGGATCTTTATTATTAGTATATTGAGTAGAGAGGCATTGTCCACCACGCTTTTCTGCAGATTTAATTGCATCAACTAAAGTTAATTTCCTTAGCATTTTTTAATAATCTTGTGATACTTTAAATTCAGATATATTTTCGAAGATCTGCTTGGTAAAAAATTTCCATCATGTAAACCGTCATTTTTGAATGGGATGCAATTAGACGGGTATAATGAAGAATTAAAATTAGCATTTGAATTCCAAGGCATCCATCATTTTCGTGTTGTTCCAAAACATTTTCACCCCAATGGCAAGGCCGACCTAAATTCACAAAGATTATGCGACCAAAAAAAGCGGAATATATGCAAGGAGCAAGGTATATCAAATAATCTCTCGTTATCGAAGAGTTCGTCATATCGTTTTCCATCAAAAGCAAAATAGTTTCCAATACATGACACGACATACTTCATATCATATCCGGGACGAATGTTAAAGGGTTTGGGTAATGTTCTATCTTTCTTATCGAGAATAGTCATAACATCAAAACCAGACATATTTATCGCTTATAGAGAATATTATATTTAGAGGTTTTAGCGTTTTTGACCTACCTATTCGATTTAGCCTTGCTAATAACTATATACTCTAGAATAATATGATTCAATTTTAGTGCGGATGCTCGAAGAGCGCCCCATAGGGCCTGGGTTATTAGATGAGTTGTGTATAATCGTCATATTTTGCGAGTGATATATATGATGAGAATGGGAGAGATGCATATGAATCTAAAGATTCGCCCCTTTGGGCCTGGGTTATATCGAGAATTGATTCTAAATAATTTACCGTAAACTCTCATGAATAAGGGCCCACCATGAATAAGGGCCCCCCTATATGAAAGTGGCGATATTTATGTATAAATCGCTCGTGTACTGTGGATCTATTTTTGACACATGAAATCTATTTCGGGTGTGTGGATAAATCTACATTTGGGATAATCGTTGCATAATCTATTTTGGGTATACTAATTAATTTCCCGGTGTGACTTAATACTCTATTATATACCTAATAATGCGTAACGATTATCCGAAAAAAATGATTATGCTATCAAATTATATTAACACCTTAATATTCGAAATTAGTAAGTAGTCTATGCTTTCACGGTTACTATTTGGATTGAATTCTGATATTTATTTCCCCAGCATCTGAGGCGATATGTTCTTGTATTGACATATTCACCACCGCCCCATTCACCTTCTAAATTTTCCTCTTTATGAACTTTATTGCATATACGACATGATGTTAAACAAGTAAAGTAATCGACATTTTTATTACTATAGTTAAGAGATAAATTAGGAACCTTTTCCAATACCATTTTAATTACATGGTTTCGTTTCTCTTTTGGATCATCGGGTAGAATAGAGATAGGAGGTCGAGATACAGGTGGTTTAGCCTGTGGCTGTGAAGCAATAACATTGGTTTTTGTATCTGAAGGTAATACATTTATCCCAGTTTCCGGTAATACTTTTTTGGTTTCTTCACTCGCCTTGAGTTTCAAATCGATGGGAGATAGATTTACCTTAGTGACTGATATATCATTTGAGCAAGATTGTTCGGTTGTTTGCGCGTGAAGATTCTTCACGCCGATCACTTTTTGACATTCAGCTTGCTCGTTTACTAATTCTACATTAGGTTTTTCAGAGAAAAGCTTTATTATATTTTGGATTTGAACACCCGTTAAACTAGAAATGGCATCAGCACTATACGTAACTTGTTTGATTTTATCTATTCCTATTTCTTTGAATAATGTATAAATATTTCTAGCCTTTTGAGTTTTTTTACGCAAATACTCTCTTTTAATGCCAGGAAGAAATGGTTCCATTTCATTATAAATCTGTGTTCTCGCCATTTGATTGTTAAGTTCGTTTTTAAAGCTAATGTCTATTACCTTTTTTTCGAATTCCTCACTATAACAATACCAACGTAAAATTTCTTTCTGGCCAGTTTTTTTAGCCTTGTCGAATAAATGGGCCAAATGCAATGCGGAACCCGGAGTTGAGTCATCTCCATCTAGCATGTTTTCAAGAATTTGTCTATCAGGTATGGAATTCGAAAGGCTTTTCTCGTTAATAAATGTAGGCTCTTCAAGCCATGAGTGTAACTCGCCCCTACGGGCCTGCTTTGCAATAGATAACTCACATATTAAACCCTTTTCAACCTTTTGATTATAGGGAATTTTTGTTTCGGAAGAAATAGCACTTTGTTCCTGATTGGATGAAGAGATAATAGACGATTTAGATTCAGAAGAGGAAAGTTTTGTATCTTGAATATTTAGATCTTTATTAAGTAATGATTTCTCTGCTTCGGGTATGGAAACATTCTTATTCGGTGATATTGAAATCTTAGGGATAGTATTCTCAGGAGTTGAGAGTAACTCTTGATCCCGAAGCTTCTTCTCCTTAATGTTCTGAATTATCTCTTTTCTAACCGTTTCTCTATGTTTTGAATCCAGAAATTCATTTTCTACTTTCTCTTCCACATGACGTAAGTCGCTTTGCGAATCAAATGATATGGTTTCTGCGGGATGGTATATGTCAGAATTGCCGGAAGCAGTCACTTCGTGGCTAGACGTGTTAGACTCCTCGTTACATGAGATTATCTGTTTAGAAGTATCGTTAGAATTTGTTTCATAATTTAACGAGTTAGTATTAGTATCGATGCACTGGTTTTGTTCCAATTTCACTACTCTGTTTCTAAGCTCTTCGTTTTCTTTTGCTGATCGTTCTAATTCGAATATTCTGGTATTAAGTTTAGCGTCTCTTAACTTTGTATTTTCAGCATCTTCTTTTATAGTTTGTTCTAATTCTACAATCCTAGCTAAGAGCTCGGTATTTTTACTTATAAGTGAATCCTTCTCTCTCCTAAGCTTATCAATTTCGGTTACGAGCCTGGAATTCAATTCTCTCAATGAGGAGTCAGAGATTTGAGTTGGAAACTCATCGTCTTTAGATTGCATGTTTAATATCAATCTATATAATTTTGTCAAAAATGTTCGGAAGAATATTGTATACGTCTTGAAATATTTTTATTGATTTATGCCTTTAATTTCAAATAAAAAATCACGTGCGCGTGAAGATTCTTCACGCCGATCACTTTGCCAAGAAAAAATAAACACAATTGATATATTTGCGAAAATCTTTGTCGCGAGAAACGAAATTTTTCACAAATTCGTCACATTTATTTTCTACGATCTGGTAGTTTTTAAATTATTCCAAATCTTAAAGATAAACTTGGTAATCAGTCATTTAAACAATTGTATTTACTTGACAATAAAAATGCGTTCTATTATAAAATTTTTTCCACATTCAGACTCCTATTTGGGAAATAAAGTTTTTTGTGTAATTATTATGTCCCGTTTTTTGTCTTTTTTAAGAAACATGCTCCGCCATTACTTTTGATCAGCACAGTATGTGTAAAGGTGCGTACGTTGATAGTCGATAATGTGTATTAGTATTAGTATGATTGAGAGATATGTAACTAGTTAGTTTGGATAATAAAGCGTTTGTCTAATGCAATTCTGAGGGAGCAAGTCAACGAATCTCGGCTGAATGGGAAAAAAGTTTGCACTCGATGTGTTTTGTTGTCTATAATTGGTATGCTCACATGGCGACTCCCCAACATTGACGTGAATAAAAAACCGCTATTTTTAGAGATGTTTCTAAGCCATGAGCTCCTGCATTTTTCGATAATGTCAATCTTTAATTGTACTACTACTCCCAATGACAATATAAATATGAATGAATCAATCTACCTCTTCACATGCTCGAAACCTTTCCCCTCTCCCCCCTCACCCCTCACCCCCTCACCCCCTCCCTCACCTCCCACAAATTATACATATATATAAATATCGTGTTGCCTGACGACGAAAACAAAAATCTCTCAAGTCAAACGACACTATCCGATCATAACATTCGCGCCCAAAGAATTATGGATGAATCAAACGAAAGACAAATTTGTTACCTAAAATGTGTTATAAAGTCAGGACGTCTCGAATTTGAATGGTCCATTACTACGCCGTCGAAATGGGACTGGATAGGACTTTATGAGGATAAGAGTAAAGAAAATACCGATTGGCTCAATGGACATTGGTTTTATATATCCAGACACAGCCATTGTGAGATTTCACCCGATGGCCGATATACTTTTACTGGTTCACATTGGATTGGAACCGTATCCAGCCGAAACCAAATCCGATTAAATACATACGAATCTCATAACGTGTATAAAACTTATGCACACGCGAACGTACACAGTCCGGATTTTGCACATTTTGACAAGTCTCGCGTACATTATGTCCAAAAAAGTTTACAACACATATTTGCTCATCACAAGACCGATTGGGGATTTGCTATAAACGATAATTGGAATCGTCAGAATCGGAGAAAACTCATAAAAACACTTACAGAATTTGTTCACAGAAATGCAGATGAAATCAACGTTTACATTGGAACGTATAGAAATGAAAATGCATATCTTGTAGTAGACCCCATATCGTATCAATGTCTTATAGTTTATCGCGGAGGGGAGAGAGATTATTCCATATGGTCTGGATGGATACTCAGCAAAAAGCAATACAGATATATTACAAGTCCACCATACAGCTTAAAGGCGACCGTACTTTTAGTATACGAAGACATACTCGAACAAATTGCCAATTCCGAAGGCGAACGTGATGATTTAATTAAACGATATTTAAAAATATATCTCCGTGATGAGAATTGGTATGACGAAGAAGTATATGATACAAATGCAGACTTTTTTTATCTCGCCGAAAGCTATGTTCCATTGTCATTTGAAGGAAGGGAAGAAATGACTCACAATTACGAACTTGACTTTGAAAAAGTTAGGGAAAAGGCGAGAACGCTTCTGGCAGAGCTTGAAAAGGTTACACATTGAGGGGGAGGGGGGCAAATTTCCGTTAATTTTCATTATCTTTGTTGTTCTCGAAACCATCCGTTTCAATAAAAATTCCCTTCTTATTTTTGTGTATTACGGATTGTGTAAGAAAAACAATGTCCTGTTCTTTGACTCAATTCGAGTATGCTTCGCCGTTATAAATGACTAAGCAATACTGGGATCTCTAAACAGTGGCAAGGATGGGGACAATGACGTCACACGTAATGATAATAATATGATGTTTAACATGTGTTTTTCTGCCTTTCCCTATTACTATTGATTGCTGGCAACGCGTCCTTCTAGCATCCACGTTGGTAACACTAACCGCTTTTGGATTCCACGAAACTCGATACGATGATTTTTTTCTTATAAAAACGTATGGAAATATCATATCTCAGTTGAAATTAAATTTTTGGCCGTGCCAGCTCCGCTGTGATGTGGACCGATGATCACTTACGCTTACTAATCAATGAAAGGAAAACTAAAAATACTGAGTACCATAACATTCCCGGCAGTAGCAGGGTAGACTTTTGGAATAGCGTAGCAAATACAATCAACAAACGATTTAAAACCACCTATACAGGACAACAATGTAATAATAGATTTCAGAATCTTGTTAGAGATTACAACGTAAGCGTTAAACTCTGTATACCACTTTAACTATAACATTCAGCATGATTGCGGAGCCTTTTTTTCCTCTTTATCTCTCGGAAAAAAGATGTATATATATTTCTATATTCCTCTGACTGTATAACTGGCTAAGGCGGGACGCGTAATATTTCTAACGTACTTTTATATTGTCTGTACCTACTTCGCTAAATTTATTTTAGTCGATGTGTCAATACATAGCTGGTAGTAAAACCGGAAAGAGGAGCAGAGCAGGTGAACTATATTTTAAAGAATTTAATTCTCATTT
>CAJVPI010001339.1:0-13789 GCA_910592345.1 Paraglomus brasilianum
TTTTTTGACGACAGAAATCCGACACCGTCGTCATAACCTAAGCTAAGTGGAAATAACATAATTATGTTATTTCCACTTGGGTCTTATTGGTTCCATTGACCAATGTAATGCAAATCAAGTTTTTGATTTACACCATTTAAAATTTCTTAATGTCCTGAAGCACTTCTATGATGAACACATTAATCCTAAACTAAAAAGGGTACAGATCAATTGATGCTCATGTCTTGGGGGTTATGTTTGTTTTTACTCTATTTGGTTGTTAGCATCAATAAAAAACTTGGTCTTAAATGGTATTTTCTGTTGCAAAGTTTTTTTCAGTTGAATTTTACCAATACTCTATTTTCAGAACGTGATTTCTGTGTATGTTCATTTATAATAAAATTTTTTTGGCAAATCTATTGTGATGTTCAAGAATAAAAAAAAGTATGCAAATCAAGGGTTTCTCCTGGCAAGTTATCCTGTTGTCATTTATTTTGCAATCTGAAGACAATGGGGCATATAAAAAAAAGTCTAGAAAAATCTAAATAATGATTAAGACATGAAACAAGCTAAAAATTTTTGCTACCCTTTATTGATTTGATTTTAAAACTGTTCTAGTTATATATTTCTAAAAATAGCTTCAAAGAATTTTAAACGACGATGATAAATTACGTGGATTTAAAGCTCAAATAATATATAAATATCTTAAATGAGGATGGAAACGTGGAATTAATATTGCTGTTTGATGATTTACACGTGTTTAGTGCTCAAATGTATAAAAGCTTTAATTCACGATTAAAGTCTATAATGATGGTGGCAATATTCTGTTCCAAATAAACGGTTATTAACTACTTAATATTAACTAACAATGCCGAAGAGTAGTATGATCTACCTTAGAACAAAGAAAACTCGAATTTAGTGCAAGTTGGTAATAGGTTTAGAAATTGGACGATATTTGTTAGTACTAACACTAACGTTACAGTAAGACTTTTTGAAAATAACTCTAATGTCCCTCAAATAGTTACAGTCAGCTCTGTTTATACCGGACGGGTTGGCAAGCTTTCTGTGTCCTTCCGGAACCGTATATAGAAAGTTTATAAGAGACTCCGGTATAAATAAAGAATTTTCATATGAAACAAACGGTGCGCATGAATCATACATTTCCAGAGTTGGCTGTACTTCGTTTATTTATCAGTGTTCAAGACAATTTATCAAACTAGTAAAAATGAAGAAACAAGATTAGGTAAAGGATTTTCATGACAAAGCTCACAATTAACTAATTCCCAAGCTCCCAAGCTTTATTTTTAATCACTTTACTCAGAACCATTAAGTAGAGTAAAAGATAAAAAAATGGTGAAAGGAAATGTATTTTGGGAGGTTATAATTCCAACATAAAAGTAAATAGTAATAGTGAAATGCTAGATAAAGACTGAAAGAAGTTAAGTTAAAGTATAGCGGCCCGAAAAAAAGTATTTACTATTACCATCATCCAAATATTTATTGAAAGTAAAAGAGACAATATATCAACAAAGACAAGTTTCTCGTATCCCAATTTATAAAAATTATGGAATTAATTCAGAGACGTACAATTACACTAACAAAATAAAGCCAAAGTAGGAAATACGACTTTGACATCAAGTTTAAGAACTCGCTTAATCCATTCAAAGCAGAGTGAATACTGACAACATTAATATTCTCAAACAAATAGAATGATTCCGATGTATTAGTATCGCAGAAATATTAGAACCCAATGCTTCACATCTCATAAAACTAATGTTACAGAGAAAAAGAATCAATGAATTCCTGGACCTGCAAGAGAATTATGATTAACGACTTAGTAACAAGATAGAGAAATAGAATAGCTACAGCTTGGTTGATCAAGATACTTTCTCGTATAATAATGCTTCATGTGTAAAAATCGAATTCATAAAGACATTGGGCAATATCGCAACAAAAACTCTCTGCTAACGATTGCGCTTTTATCAAAGACTTTGTGATGATATTGTAGCTTTGGTCATTCAAATGGGTTAGCAAGGTAACTGTACTAATTTAAAATTCACTAAACAAAGACGTAAAAGCACAGTTACCTGCAAACACCTTAAGCTCCCTTCGGAAATCGGCAGTTGATGATGGTGGTGTGAAATGTAACGTCTTCTGATAGTCTTTTACGTAACAAAACCGGGAAAGGCAAAAGAGCTCATACACTTTTTGATGTAACAGGTATGAGTAAAAGCCAACACATACATTCTTTTTAGCATATGATCAATGGTTTATTTTTGATCATAAACCGTTCAAATTTCACAAGTGATGATCGTCAATATTAACTAACAATTCCTGTCGCAATGGATTGTTACTTACCGTACACAAAAATGCCGAATGCCTCGGCTCTATCTTATCAGTATTCTTGCAATACTTGTGGTAATCAAGTTGCGTTGCCGTTAAAGAATCAAGACGTGCATGGCAAAACTATTATTAATCGACCAAGCCCGAAATGGCCAGGTTAGCAATCGTTGAGAATTGGGATTCGTGAGACTCTTTCTTGCATTGTGTTTACAACGATCCAGCATGACCACTGTGTTTTTACAAAAACAATAGATAAACAATAATGGTTACTGCATTCACTTGTAGATACAATTTTAAAGTGATGTAATCTTACATTCTTATCAGACAATGTTCTGCAGTTAATCGAATCTACAACTACCGTGATTACGTCATAAATGCAAATAAGGTAAAGACTCTATTAAATACGTTGATAAATTGGGAAAAGCCTTTTCAGCATATGGGCGATCAACTGTAAAAACTTACGGCAGGATATTCCGCTTAATTATTGGAGGATTGAAGGAGGGGGGGTGGGCTGCAAAGACGGAACTATTAACAAAACGAGTAAAGATCCATGAAAAAGATAATCAGTAATACTTTCTCATAATAGTTGTGAAAATGGGAATAACCGAGAACGAAATCAGGAGCCGAGAAGCGAACCAGAAAATATACTAGATGAAAGAGAAGGAATATATAATATGTTTAATAATGCTAGAACAGAATTCACGGAGACAATCGTTCACGGGTAAACCCGCTCCGGATGCAGGTTCTATTATATTATATTGTCAATGGGAATAACCAATGCTCGTCTAAATTAAAAAAGACTGATAATTAATTACCAAGACACTGATGCTAATCTTGTTCCAAATATTGGGTTTATCACCATCCATTACTCATCAGTATGTCTCTGACCCGATTGACCTTTTTAATGTGGCCTTCTTTGATTTTCTCAATGCTGTCCCAATAGACCAAACAGATAGCAGCACGTTGTTAAACTGTGCGTTTGTTAAGCAAAAGGTAAGTAGAAACCCTGGGCTGAAAGAAATTTGTTATTGGTAAAATCATTTACCCCCCACGCCTCATGGATAAACTTTGAAGAAGCCGTAGTAAGGTATACAAGACGCAAAACCTGTTGCGGGGGGTGAGATTTCCCTTGGGACAAGTAGCTTGATCATTTGGATGTTTTATTGATTAGTATCCATTGACAAATAGCTCTTTCCATGTCTAGCTCTTTGTGAATGACACGTAGCTCGCGTGCGTGTTATCATGTGAGTTTGATACACCACCGCCGTTGCCGCCACCCCCCCCCCCCTAACAGTTGGCAACAGACGCAGCAGAGCATTTTCCCACATTGGTCACTTGATTGTCTTAATGCTTTATTTTTAAGTCTTTCAAAAATCAGCATCGAACAAATGAGAATGGGGTTGTTTTGTTTTCCTGAATAAAAACTGGTTTAATCTCAGATAAGTTGCGGACAATTGATGCTTAGTCATGGTGGTGCGTGCGAGCGATAAAAATAACTTGCATGCGGGCTTGATTATTTGACGGTAAACTGTGAGGTGATTATTATTGTGTAGTGATAATAACGAAAGGACAAAAAGAAAGGGGAAGGAGCGCAAAACAATCAAAGATGGAAAAAAACAAAGAGGAAAAAGAACAATCCATTAATTGGATGGGATGCGGTATGAAGAGCCCAAGTACTAGTTCGTTAATCTGTGAACAAGCCCCATTGACACCAATGAAATTACCTTTACAAAAGACGTCTCGGTACCCAAAGCCTAAACTTGGTATTTATCTTGCACTGCCACTATAACCCGATTATTGTGCCACATCTATTTTGTGGGGTTGAAGATAAACATTACGTAGTGATCTGCTCGATTGATTATTCGGAGGTGGGTGTGATGAATGCATATTTTTTACCCATATAGCAAAAAAAAAAAACTTGTACTAATCGAAATGTACTACTGATTTGCCCGAGTGGATCATGTGATATCATACTGGGAAGCTTTCGATAAAGTCGTGCCTTCGCTCTCCCTATATGACAATGTCTATGCTATCTACAAAAGTTACTGGCATGTGAGAAATATTTGGATTGCCAGCACATGCAAAACCCGAGATATTGTATGTCTGAACTAAGTTAGTTTATATGTGTCAATTTGCTGAGCCGTAAAGGATATGGACAATAATTTTATAATTGTTGGGATTGTTACAACCATTATACATGCTTTGTTTCTCTCACCAGTTACATCTTCTTCTATTATTCCATCACACATCATATCTGCAATGCATATTCGAATTGGACAGTATTCGTTCACTTGTTGATCTACATACATAACTGTACACAAATGAAATGAAAGATGATGGATCTAGAGTCTCATCGATGAATCTAACTTGGCCCATCTGCTTCATTTCCTCTCTTATCGCTCAATCGAATTGATTCTTGGCTTTTTCAACTGATAGCATTTACTGTATATAATACAGTATCATCTTTAACACATTCATCCATCTATCACTTCCCCCATTTGTGTACGATTCGTAGTACATTATTAGATGCATACGCGAGCATCGTTTTTGCATATAAAGAATTCCGATGCTAACCATAAAATGGTCTCTCCACCATATTCAACTAATGAATTATTGAAAATTTGTACTTTTGTTTTTACTTGAAGAACATTAAAAGAATGGATCGACGGATAAACGGATAAAGCTTTACACTAAATACACTCGGTATTAATAATTATAATGTGTCTGTTTGAAACCTTTTTTTTTTTCTTAAAAAAAGGGATTGCTGCTGTCATTCTCGTATTGGCATAGTTTGGATGCAAGAGAACGTTTGAAAGAATGTATGTTCGGTGCGGACATAAACAATGATAGCCATAACGTTATACATTTATAGAATTATATTTTATCCGGAATCGTCTATTCTAACTACAGTCAATTATAAATACCCATTACAATTCTAGAGTTGGATAATTCCCACTAACATATTTTGGCAATTAAAGTTTTGTCCTTGTTACATAATCTATACTTTTTCTTTCTCTCTATCTCTATCTCTATCTCTCTATCTCTCTATCTCTCTTTCCTCCTTCCTTCTTTATACACCATTGTTACACTTATCTAATAACAGTTAGGCCATCCAGAAAATTCTCAAATAGCTTCGAAAATCTTGCCTTCTAAATTTAGAATGTTATTATAATGATTGACGACAAGGTTTGATGCAAGCGAAAATAGAGTTGTGCACAAAGAACAGGTATCAATTCCAAAGTTAAATTTGGAGTGTCTTTGTATGCAAACCGACTGTACAACTGCTGTTGCCGGTGCGGAGTAGTTAGCTTGATGGAACGCATTGCAGTGAATAACGCAAAATTGCATGTCGTTTTATCGTGAACCCAGATATTTATAGACATTGTTACATTGTGTCATATTTTATCCTACGATTGATATCGTTCTTTATTAGGTTCTTTACAGACTATCTTAAGAATGTTATGCACAAGGGGGTGCAAAAGTGTACTCAAGAAGGTACGCGTCATCGAGAGGATCCACAGGGTTCACTATCGAGCAAAATATTTTCCCCGTATGGATGCGTCAATAAATAAGGAAATATTTGAGTTTAATTATACGAGATTATATAGTAATAGGATTGAAAATTTATTATAATCTCACTTTATATATCACTTTATATATCACTTTATATTTTCAACTTGGCTTGACTACAATTAATAATATATACATCAAACTCAATTTTATCAAATATACAGTATTTTTTTACTTTCTTTTCCTTCCATAATCTATTTTCCCATCCCCACGCCTTGATCGTCAATCTTTAATTATCTTATCGGGTTCGTCTATTTTCCATACCCCACAACTATTGCAAGCCTATTATATCTATATTGATTGAAGGCATTGAAATGTTCCGAAATGGTAGCTAGTATTTGTATATTGAAAAACTTTGCTGATCAACTGACAGGGTTTTTGAATACCAAAAATCTATTCTACCCTTTTTGTCTCAGTGGTGTGTCTATATGCTATTGCGTGGTTTATGTCTTTTGTATGATTGAGTTGAATCAGACGTTATCTCGACCAATAGCGTATCGGCATTAACGCATGATATTCCTGTGTATCCTACTGTCATCAGATTGAGGTGTGACTCCTTATTTTTGAAGGGGAGGGTCTTTACAAACGTAAAAGTAAAGAAGTATTGAACCGGGAGAGAAAAAAAAAAGGTCATTTAAATTCGGGTGTCTGATCAAGTAAAGTTTTTTGATTGATACGAGTCTTACTATAG
Organism: Paraglomus brasilianum; assembly: GCA_910592345.1. Taxonomy (NCBI): domain Eukaryota; kingdom Fungi; phylum Glomeromycota; class Glomeromycetes; order Paraglomerales; family Paraglomeraceae; genus Paraglomus; species Paraglomus brasilianum. The sequence goes on from CAJVPI010001339.1 coordinate 6,584, forward strand.
ATATCTGGTAGAGTAATACTAAAACTTGTAATATGTAGCACATTGCGTAAACCTAAATGTCGTGTAATCTTGGTGTCTGGAGTGTAGTACACATAACAATAATTGTGTGATAAGTAAGTTCTTCACATATAAAGTAAATCCAATTGTAATAGTATTGGCAAGTAAAAAATTTTTAAAATGGGAAGAGAATGTTCTAACAAAAAGCAAACAGGGGATTGAGAATACATGTAATGTATGATTAACAGAATTAGTTCAAGTAATTGGTATATATTGGTGATATGATACTAATATATATATCTTGTATCATGTCACTTGTTATCCCCACTCTCGATGGAGAGTCGCTGGAAAGTCTGCTGATGGAGAGTCGGAAAGTCTGCTGATGCTGAGATTAAGTAACACTGGTAACACTAAAATATAAATGAGAGGTTTACGCAATAAGCATATATGTATGTCCGAGTGCATATATATAATTGTATAGCACCCTCTATAAAAGTTATCCTTCTTATATTGCGCGTGATTATAGAATGATGTATGTTTCATATGAGGATAATTCGATAGATATAAAACATCCAATCGGGATGATCCTCTAAATTAATATGTGTGATGTCAATCTCACAAAGTAAATGACAGAAACACAGTTATCGACGCAAATTGTTCATCTCGGTAACTTCTTATCGCTGTGATCATCCATGGTCAAATCTAACTAGGTAGTAGTTCGAAAGACGTAGAAGGCACGACCTGCATCAATGTATTAATTGTTCGCAAGCAACTAAAAAATATTTAATATTACTATAAGGAATTGTGCTACAGTCTTTCAGGCCACAGACCCGACCGACAGACAACAAATGATTGCTTTTTTCGAGAAACCGACATGGGGGATAGGCTATACAATTAACGAAAATTCTCGTCTGTTGCAGAATGACAACCTTTCTGCGTAATGATACCGTATTTTATCGTTTGGGTTTCATGTTGAGATTGACAAGAAAGAGTGAAACTTTATCTAAAAGCATTTTTTTTGTTATCGTTGCACCCACGTTTTAATCATATTAAGAAATATGGGCATGGGGTAATCCTTGGGTAACATCCAGCCAATCGCACAAAATTTCCCTTCTCTTTATTATTGCCCCCTCTCTTTCTCGTTCTAAATGCCAGGAGATTTAACACAAACGAGCATTATTTGAAAAAGGGTATACTATTACGTATATATTACCTGTTAGTAGCGGTCAAATGAAGATTTAAATAGAAAGCATTGTTGGAATAATTGACTTATATAATTGAAACATTCTCCGAAAAACTCCGCGGAAGTAAATATGCACTATTTTATTGTAGAGGTTAATTATAGCACAACATACACCACTGTGTTTCGAAGACAATAAAAAATTAATCAACGAGCACACACCCACATACACACATACAGACATGGACACACACACATACACACACAACATACAGACATGGACACATACAACATACACACATACAACATACAACATACACACATACAACATACAACATACACAATACAACATACAACATACAACATACACACATACACATACATCGGACATACATACATATAGACACACATTGAGATACTATATATATACATAACTATAATAAAAAGTTCAGAGGAATCAGTATTTCTTGTGCAATTGTCCTTATAAGTTTTCAAGGCATGTGTCTGTGATGTTTTTTGAAATAATGTTAACACTCAAACTCAAACTATAATCGAAACAATGATGCATTCCCAAGAAATTACCCGATAGTCGATATAATATCTACAATCTAATCTTGCGTTTACTTACCTTCTTATCTCTCTTCTCTCTTTTCACCCCCCCCTTCTTCCTGTAATTGCTTCGTAGCCTTGTCCAACTCTGTGTCACCGATTAGGCCGCCACCATCACATCTAGTCTTGCCCTAATATATTATCTTGCCCATAAACCCATTTTTGCAGATACGAGAGCACTAATATAGTCTTGTGAAAGTAAAGTTTCGGAAAGCATCGAGGTATGGCATTAATGAAAAATCGGTTATGTAGACTATTGTTAATGCACAAGCGGGGATTCCTGCTGTATGCTGCATTCGGGTTTGTGTACGGTGTGACTATTTTATACTATATTAATAATAACTAATGTGCGAATGAATCTTAGTAAAAATAGAAATATACCCACGATTAAATTATTATTATATTAATAAATTAAGGTATACCAAATTATACAATGCAATTGCATGGTATAATGCATCCCAATATAAATAAATACCCGTTAATTGTTTATTTCATTTTATTATATTATTTATTTATTTATACAATGTTACACAATTACATATTTCCTGCCAGCGATCCCTTTCACCGCTATTTATACTCTTTTTTCCCCCCACTCTGGAATCCAAAAACTAAGGTATTGCCAAGAAGAAACGCAATACTCAAAAATCCCCCCACCCCGTAATTATTCTCCCTCTCACCCATCGCTTGTTGTTTCCGGTAAACCTTCTTGTACGTGAAACTTCTTGGTATGTTTTGAATTTCTCTTGCCCAACATATGACATACGACTTCGGCGCAATATATACAAAAACGCACGAATGTTGTTTCCCAAATTCATTCTTCGCGAATGGTATTTGGTATGACATTACCTTGCATACAATTGTTTTGTCTGTTAAATATTGCATCCCAAGGGTGTTCGATTATCCTAGGAGAAAGTTGCCCGACATTTCCTAGTCTCCTAATCTGATACATACTCTGTATAATTGCTCACTTGTAGTCCACACTGAGACTCCCCCCTCCCCTCTCCTCCCCTCCTCTATCCAATTATCTTTGGGCGAGCCCGATATTCTGCGCCTCAGGAATACTATCCTATCGACCGTGTGATTACAGAGTCTCGTTGTTTCGGTGGTGTAAACATGTCCTCACAAAGTGCAATCGGTTCGGTAAGCCACGATTATATATCGAATTATTTGCCAACTTGCATCAATTACTTGATCTCTTATTCGCATATCATTCTACAATTCCACCTCCAATTAGCTGGTCTTTTTCACCAATGCTCTAAGTACCGCTTCAGCTTTTCACCAGGTTTTTACTCGCACCAACAGACGTCGTGCCTTGTCATTGAGTTCCGCTCCCCCCTCTCCTGCAATCTTTCCTGAAAAATTACCTCGCAGTCGCTTCAAATGGTTTAAAACAAAGAGGAAATACTCCAAATATACCCCTCCGCCAACTGCGGTCCACCCTCATGACGACGACATGTCATCAATATGCTCGGAATCTGAAATGTATTTGGAAAACCGAAGGACATTATCGGTGCCCGATTTGCCCAATTGGAATTCGCCAATGTCAACGTCACAGTCTACATTTGTTCACACGAGTCTTGACGAGACTTTGCAAGAAGAAGACGAAGAGGATTGGGATAAAATGATCGCTGCGGACGAGAAGAAGACAAACCTGTTCAGCAAAAGAAGACCTTCGTTGCCCCCTATACCCCTCTCATTTCCACCCACGAGGGGGAAGGCGGAGAAGAGGAAACATAATAGGTGCAAGTCTTTGCCGCAGATACCGATGCAGGATTTACCCAATAGTTTGTATCGGAAACGTAAGTAAACTAATTTAATTCTAATCCATGAAAACTACACAAGAGGAAGCGCTAACATATAAATTTTATATAATAGCATCACAGAGGGAGAGTTGGGATGCTTTTTACGTCATAGAAACACCAGAAATCCCCGTTCCTCAGGCTGTCGAAGAGTCTCAAATCTTTATCCGTATGGACATGTTTAACATACGCGACTTTGATTCTCAGATAAAAGGTAAAGATATTATCCATTGAATGATAGGCGTGTTGTTTAGCGGTATATAGCGGTATGTAATGGTCATATGTAATGGTCATATGTACTAACCTACTTGTATCCTTTTTTTTTTCGGTCCATCGTTAGCACTCGAGACTCTTCGTCAACAAAAGCGTACCCTGACCGAGTCCCTTCTGCCAACCTCCAGATGCCTTGGCAACCACCCTCTGCGTTCACATAGAAACACCGAGCCATGCCACGATACTCTTGAAGCCAAATATCAGAGTTATTGGGAAGAAGCCGAAGTCATACTCGATCTCAGTGCGCAAGACCAGACTCACATATTTGGCGGAGGTCGTCGCATTCACGTAGGCATCGAACGTACGCCATCAGAGCGACATTTTCACGTATTGAAAAATATTATCAAATCTGAATTGGGAGATGACGCGTCAAAGGTTATCCATCAGTCGAAAGTAACAGATGACTATATGGTGGAAGATATAATCAACGACGATGATTCCGACAAAGAGAATAGATTGTTGGAGAAGGTTAACGAAAAGAAAAGGCGGAGGGAACGATTGAGGATATCGGTGGATATGGTGCCGTGTCTGATTGGCCGTTTGAAAAAGCTGCGGGAAATCCTTTCTGAGAATATTAAAGAATTAACTGTGCTTGCTCAGGCAGAGGGCCGTGGAGTTGAATGCATGGGAACTGATGACAGGAATCTAATTGCCAGTTGAATGGACGGAGGCGATATTCGTTGATATTTGAGTATTCCTCGGCCTTTACTTTTTTCTTTTTTTTTTTTTATTTTACTCTGAAAATTTCTCTTTGGAGATCTTAGATATGGACAATACACAAAATGAAGGACATTCCTTTTAATAATAATAATAATAATGGAGGTGGGGGGGTACACTTTGGTATATAAAAAGAATAATTGCTTATATTATAAATATTGTCTTTTCTGTAAATTAATTAATTATTTTGTTAATATTTTTTCTCTCATTATATGAATTTTTTATACCTACTGATTTGCTCCCCTCCCTCCCCCCAATTCTGTCTCTGTCTCTTTCTCTCTCCATTCCTTGCTTTTCAATTTATCGATATATGTCGGAATTAAGTTTTGAGGAAAGCATTTAACAACATAATGTTGGATTTTTTCCTCAATTTTATTTTCTCTTTCTTTAACGTATATATGTTCGTAGATACCTCATTATGTTAAGTATTATCTCTCCATCAACCTCTTTTAATTTGTGAAAGCTTTAAATATTCTTTTTCGGTATCTCTTACGTCAAAAAACCACCCAAACCCCTAATTTCAAAATTTTAACTTTGGGAGTTTATTCTATCCCAAACGAAAAATCTCAAGTTGTTGAGACTAGTTGAAATGTTGGAAGCGCAGTCTACGCGTGGATTACATTTCCTCGTCGATGTATTTTATTGTATATTTTGGAATACTTTTCAAGGGGTTTTTTGTAATAAACTTGTATAAAAGTATCAACAAGATCTCAGACTCGTAAAAGCTGTGAGCGCCTTTTCATCTGTTCGCACATCCGGATCATTGTGACGCTGAATGACGTAGTGATGTCCTTTTAAGTAACAATTTAACAAGGAGACAATGAACAATACTCTCGTTTTAGCTAATCTGGTTTTACTTTTGTACTCAAAGCATATTTTGCAGCACTAAACCATAAATTCTTTCTACGGCGTATATTAATTTCACCTTTCTCTCTCATTGTACAAGTCTAGTTAATATGCTATTCTATTTATTCTCTAGTCAGTGTTGCTTGCATTATAATCTTACTTTTTGCACATCCGCATCGCCAGATGTGCAGAAAATTGGTAGCGCTGCAAAAGCTGGTTCCGCATATTATAGCTAAAGGAGTAACTTTTATTTTCATTGCGCTTGACTTTCTTGACCGGCGAGTGATGAGATGGAGACAAGAGATCGGATCGGAAACCCTGTCCCCGTTGTAGTGACGCGAGGTAAATCTGGAAAGCGGATCCGTGATAATACCTTGGTTGTGACAACGAAAAGAAAACGTTCGAATAGCGTGAAAAACTTTTGAATCGGATCACCGGAATGTCTAGCAATACAATAAAACAAGAAGCAAAAGATGTACGTGCCTCTTATTCGTAAACTATCTGTATGTTCCAATGAATCGGGGCATGGTTTGAATAGTCGATTTACTGGATCCATCGCGACTTTGAGAAAATATTGCGTTCACTATTATACTAGCTTCTAACATCTTGACCTTGCCTTTTAGATTCCGTGTTACTGTTGTGTCTGGGTTTGGGACCTGTCTCAGTCACTCGGTCCAGAACTCAGTTGTCTTGGTCCAGAATTGAGACAGGTCCCCCAACATTAGTCAGCTATGCATAATAATAGTGGCAATTGAGACAGCCTGTTGCTATTGTGACATGTCCAATAAATGATGTAGTAATTAGACATTGCTGAAATTAGATCAATCAGTAGTTCAAAAACTATAAAGCAACATAGATTTCAGCTTGTTCAAGTGTTCAATCATTTATATTATTCTTTTTATTCCTTTATTTTTTATTATAATAAGCAAGTAGCTCATTTACTATGATTGATATTCAATTTCCTGGATTATTTGATATAGATAGATGTTGAACCATTAATCCCTATATCAGAAAATAACAGTCACTACTTGTTCCATGGTTGTTTGGGTGGCAACTGTGATAATTTTACTTAAACACATTTGTTATAATTATAAATACATTTTACCCCAACTGGTAAACCATCAAATTAATCCCATGATAGAGAACTTAATACTCAAGGACAGATTAAAAGGATTAGTGTCTATGCATTAACACTGAGAGTTGTGAGTAGGAAAGCCTAGTTTAAAAAAAAATAACCATAGTGTATAATGCCAGCTCCATTTAAAAGTAATATAGTTCCTAACTGATTATGTCTTAGATTTAGAGATGTTAAAGAAGAATTTGATTCCAGAGCCTTTGCCAATGCTGTTGCTCCTATATCTCCTATTTTATTGTCATTAAAACTACTGATGTTAAAGAAGAATTTGATTCCAGTGCCTTTGCCAATGCTGTTGCTCCTGTAGCTCCCATATTGTTGTAATGTAGATTTAGAGATATTAAGAAGAATTTGATTCTAGAGTCTTTGCCAATGCTGTTGCTTCTAGAATTCCTATATCATTGTAATGTATATTTAGAGATAAAGAAGAATTTGATTCTAGAGTCTTTGCCAATGCTGTTGCTCCTATATATCCTATTTTATTGTGATATAAATCTACTGATGTTGTCAGCGGTTTTCTTCGCGAGGCGGCTGCGCTCCCTCACCGTGACAATAGAGCTCTGTAATGTCGATTGCTTAGTGATGAGGCCACCGACTTAGCCAACTTTATTATACTACTTAAGTATATCTTTAGAATTTTGTCCCTAATT
>CAJVPI010001340.1:0-13761 GCA_910592345.1 Paraglomus brasilianum
TCGAACTTTGATTGTTTATATATCTAAATTGCTACTGCGGTATAGCTATTCTAAAATCTAAATGGTCCATAGCTATTTATTGCTAAAATATTGATTCATGTCACTAAATTTACGTCAGATATTTACATGTTTGTGTAATACATTTACCTATTTAAATGTTATTATAAATTTGTCGTATAACATTTGGCCACCCTTATAAAGCGAGCTCCTGCGAGCTAAGTTTACTCCTTAACTCAATTCCTTTTCTCTCAATAATATGTCTAACAAAAGAAGACAAAGACACTTCGTCATTGAACACGAACAACGCGTGCGTGGTTTCTATGAAAATAATTAACGAAACGGAGCACTTTGTAAATAAATCTGTATTATTGATAATTCACAGTTAGTAGATAAAGTGTTATAAGCCTACATACGAAATTTGCACTATAAAAATTATAAAACCGTAAAAACTTGCACATTTTCAAACTTTGAATTTTAAAACTAAGCTATCAATAATTTGTGTCATGAGGTTAAGTAGTAATAGAGTAATAGTAACCTTCAATAATTTTTGACGGAAAAAAGAGCGCTTTTATGTAATATATGGTGCTGGATATCGTATACTTAGATATTTAATTAGTATTGTATTAACTGTGCTAAAATTTTCGGTACTAGAAAACACCAGCCCCGCTTCAGACATGGACATACGCTACTTTTTTAAAACTACATTCTATTTATTCTCAAAACTCATACAAGTCGAACAAAGTCGAACGTGAAATCTTATTTTATTCAATATTGTTCATTGATATATTTTTGATATTCGAATTGTTCATCGTGTCTTGAGAAGTAAAAAATCAAGACAGTATGTATTTTTTTTTTCACACAGTAGTGTAAACTATGCAGAAGTTGTTCTTTAAGGAGATAGTCATGACTCGTTCTTTTATTTTTGTAGTATCAAAAAGGACTCCAGTAAGTTGAAACGATTATATATAGAATACGCAATAAACAGATGTAGACAGGACAGGCTATGCGCTGACACAAATGTAAAAGTTTCACCAATTATACCATAAATTGCTGCGGGCTTCATGAATTGCGATTTTGTAGAAGCTTCAGTTCTTCATCTTGTATGTCTGAGTTTACACCCAGATGTTAGATAAAGGTGATAAGGAAATTTGGTTATCAGTTGATCTTATCTGAATTGGGAATCACACAATCGATCTTTAATAAAGCATGTTGCAATTTATGAAGTTGGAGTATTATGTTATATATCCAATAAAATGCCATAACTAATATATCCACGATTACCATTCGACGGCATAACTATTGTTCTAAGACTGTGACATATCACATTCCGGCCTATCACTTGTTTTGGGACAGAAGACAAACTCAATTGAAACTCCATAACAGGAGTTCGATCTGTATGTTGTTTTTGGAGCAGCCGAGGGGAATAGCTCCTGCTTATATGATATTTTCCTAACGTATCAATAATTTATATCTTCTCGGATAATAAACAAGATTTGTTCGGGAGTAAGTTTCGCACACTTAATGTCACTCTCAATTATATATTGCATACTTCGCCGATACCAGCATAGTATTTTAAATTCAAACTTTCTAAATTTGACGGTAGTGATTATGATGAACCATTGAAATTTGAGAAAAAATTCCTTCTGTGGTCTTGTATCAATGCAGATGTAGAATAAGGAAATTCGTAGAACAGGGACTTGCCAAGATTGTAAAGTCTGTTATAACGTATTCAATTGAATGTATGCACGCTTTCTTGTCTCTCTGAACACGTATCTGGAAAGTGTCTCATAATTTCGGGTTTCAACTTCATTGTAGTGCCCGGTTTGTATATTTGCGTAACGTCTGTTTGCTGCGCACAAAAAGATTGTGGTCTCAATTATATTTCAAAGTCACTCTTTCTTCAACTCTAACTTCTTTTCGCCTAATGGCCTGTACTATTAAGAAATCGTTAACGTCGGTTGAGTCACACAATAAAATGGCTAAACGGCGAACACGATGGAGTTGTGAGGTATTAGTACTTTTTTGACAATTTTTTCCGCTTTTCTCACTATGTTTTAACTAAAGATACCGTTAATACTTCTAGGAGGATAAGCTGCTTCGTTTTTATTACCAAAAATATGAAGGAAGCTGGGCGCAAATTGCAAAAAAGTTTCCAAAAAGAGACAATAGAGCCTGTTATAATCGGTGAGGGTCACTTTATTGTCAAAACTCCTTTTTATGGCTTTGTCATTCTGAAGTTTATCTTTGATTTATATTCAGATGGCATAATCATGCCAACCCGAATAGTAGGAACTTTACTGTCTGTCAAATCAAGTATTGTTGATCATACGCGTATACCAATATCAAAACTTTATTGCTTTTTAACAGTTAAAGCGGGTCCTCTGAAGAAATGGGAAATAGAAAAGTTGAGAGAGAATTATACGCTTTTTGGTAACAAATGGAGTTTTGTTGTTAGAGATTTAAAGGGCAGGTCCCCTTTACAAGCCAAAAATTTTTTTAACGCGGAAAAGAGGTCTTTGTAAGTAAATCATCAAATATTTAATCAGTGGGATTTGATATCTATGTGTCTGTTTATTTATTTGATTTATGCAGGAAATCGGTCAAGAAGAGAATGTCAGTCGTTCGAATAGTGAATGAAAATGACTCTACAAAGGTCGACATTCCAGAATCTTTTAAGGCATTGTTCTTTGTTGAGGACAACAGGCTGTTAGATGCTCGCTGTCCGTGATTTTCGGATGATTGGCGCAGTACGAATAACGTGGCATGGTAATAAGAATTAGTTATAAATAAATATATGTATTTATGACAAATCAATGCTCTATCGCATTTAGAAGGCTAGTCTTGTATTCTTACTTAAATTTCTAAGTTCTTTGTTGGTGATGTAAATTAATAGCCTCAATATAATTATGTATCACATTTCTTAAAAGGTTCGACTTTCGATGCGACTGCAAAGTTAATTGTTTCAGTTATGTCAAATCTATCGTAATCTTTGTCTATTATCTCGTTGGTCATGGAAAATTTCAATCGTAAACTCACAGAAGGCTAGCTTACGAAAGCAGATATATTATCAGTCACATTAACACCCTACCCTGAATACTCCATGTAAGATACTTTTCTAGGCTCAGTCTGATTAAATCAATCAATAAATCGTATTATTATTGAGTTACGGTAGGTATGTTTTTATTATTAGTAGCAGGACTACGAGTTTTCTTTTATGTAAATAACGGCAGCACGTCTACAGTTATAATTTAATTAAGTAACTTACGTGATGTTACTTAGAAACTACGTCCACTTCAAATCCACTTACCGAAAAATTACTCGATTGCAATAGTTTACATTACATTGTAATCTTACAATCATTCGAATGGCAAAACTCTATTCTTTTTCAAACATGAACCGGACTCAAAACTATCTATATCAAAATTATTTATTATCAATTCAAAATCTGTATTATAACAAACGATATAAATTACTTGCATGCCTTTGCCGAAAAAAAGGGATAAATATGAACTCATTCGTAATACAGTCTAATCTGGTTATTACGAAGTCTACGGAACTGGAAAAAATATTCCTTATAACATAACCAGAAATTCATTATAGCTAAGGTCTCTTTATAGCAAAGTTTAATAATTGATTTGGAGACGATCTTCATTATAAACAGATATTCGTTATAGCCAAAGTTCGTTAAACGTTATAACCAGATTAGAATGACTATAGCTGTTAGATCAGCAGACACGCTGTGAGTTTGTTGGTCAACATAAAAAGTCCGCATTTTTTAAATAATTTGTGAGGGCTCACTATCACTACTTAGCCTCTGTTACTATATGTAAGAGTGTATTATGTATCGGTCCTTCCTGTTAACCTTTTAGAGAACACATATCTTAGTGTAAAAATGATATCAAAAGAGATGATATGAGATACGAAATTACGAAAAAAGTATATTACTTAATTAAGTGATATCATGAGAAGCGACAATATATTAGGCATTTATGTGAAATCCCATTAAAAGCTTCAGGAAGATTACTCACCATTTTCAAGATTGACGGAAATATACATGATATCATAACTGTTTAACACTTAGATATACGGAAACCAGAAATTCTACATTGAAGGATTTGGTCGAAGACTCCAACAGAATAACAACTATTTACGATGGAGACAGATGCGTATAAAATTGAATAGATAGATATAACAGTGAGCAACAATAAACTTACGATTGGAAACCATGTATGGTCTTTAATGTTTTCTTGAATGTAAGGATTTATTAGCAATATCTGCTCGCTCATACGAGAAATATGTTGCATACAACATTTAACTCGTGCAAGCAAATAAAGACTAAATGATTTAACTTTTTAACCATTGCTCGCTAATATGATAATAATTTACAATAAACATTGTTTATTGAACAATAGCGCTAAACATATTTATGAATTGTTCGCACAATGTACAAGATTGAGATTTATAATCTATCGTAATCAGTAGATACAAACAACATGATCAGATAATGATGTTACACAGATTATCGAAAGAAGTGAAACCTCAGAAGTGAATCCATTCTTTAAACTTTGCAATACGTAAAATGAATATCATAGTTGATTTGTCCTCTGGCCTTTCATCAGATTATGAGAAGCTTTACGAAAACGGCAAATATGCAGATGTTTCAATTCATGTTGGAAAAGAGCCAAATAGCAAAATATTTCTTGCTCATGCACTGGTATTATGTACACGAAGCACATTCCTTGAGAATAACTTAACTGGAAATACAGAGACGTCTGAAGGGATTCACAAGGATGCAATGACATTGGAAGATGTGTCACCTGATGTTTTCGAAACTATACTCAGGTAAACTTCCACAATTTCAAAACACATTATTATCAAAACATCATGCACTTGTCAATACTAAGGTTCATTGTGACTTAAACATAAATGCGTCCGTAGGTTTATTTATACTGGGAAAATTTCCTATAATTTATGCAAGCATGCAGATTGGATTAGCCTTCTGGATGGAGTTATCAAGTTTGAGCTACTTGATCTCCTTGCTGCAATTGAAGCTTATTTGATTGATAAACAAAAGGACTGGATTCAACAGAATATTCTCACAGTACACAAGTATGCTCTCTCTATTACCCCTTTGAACGGGCTTCTGGGGTATTGCAATCGACTTCTACTTTCACACCCAGATATTGTCTTTAAATCAGATGATTTTGCAACTTTACCAAAGGACACCTTGATCACTCTTCTCAAGAATGATGATCTTTGTATAGATGAAGATGATATTTGGTTGTCAGTTGTGCAATGGGCTGCTAAACAAGTGCCTGAACTAGAACTTGGAAATGATCTAGCTAATTGGTCATCCAATGACATTAACACAGTCAAAGATATTATAGCAGATTGTATACCTCATATAAGATTCTTTAATATGTCTGCTGAAAAGTTTCTTTTATTTGAAGATCTATTACCAAGGACATTACGTCATGATGTACTTGCTTATAACATGAAAAAAGATTATGCATATACACCAAATACTACAATGCTACCACCAAGATGTATTGATTCACTCATCATTAACAAAAAGCAATTGAAATGGATCTCATCAAAGATTGTAGAATCAACAAGACAGCTTCAAGAAAATCAAACAGCATCTATGAAACAAGGTTGTGACTATAAGTTTGCTCTACTTTATCGAAAAAGTCGAGATGGTGGTACAGTTGCAAAATTTAGAGAATTGTGCAATGACAAAGGACCAACAATTGCTGTTGGGAGAGTATTGGGCACTGAAGAAATACTTGGTGGTTATAACCCAATTGCATGGGGTCATAAAGGTTGGGTTAATACTAATAAAAGCTTTATATTTGCATTAGACAAAATTACAGATAAGAGCATAGTAAGCTTGGTTGATGTAACTGAAAATGCTATTGATGATAATAATACCCGGTTTCCTAAATTTGGGCAAAGTTGTGATTTGTCTTTTGGTAGTAACTCTTCCAGACCTTATGTTAAAAAAAATTCATACCAAGTTCCAATAAGACTTTCATCAGATCATTTTGAATGGGCTGATTGGGAGGTGTTTTCAGTTTCAGACTTTAATCCTATTTGATTATTTTGTAATTTATTAAAGTCACTGATGGTATAAGAGTCATTCACATGTGATAATTTTGGAGTATTGTTGTGACTAATAAAGTTTATTTGATAATTCAATTGTTTTAACTGTTAAACTTGTGTTATAGTGATGTCCGAGTTGGAGTCAAATTCAACGCCTTCAAAAATACGAACGCATCAATTTACCAACCAACAATAAAATATGATTTTCGTAATACTAGAATTGCACAAAGATCTACATGAAATCTACTAAATTAATCGAACACAGTGATCAGATCATTTTGCCGTTCACAGATCGTCGATAAAATCAATATCAAAGAAGTGCAATACGTAAAATGAATATCATAGTTGATTTGTCCTCTGGCCTTTCATCAGATTATGAGAAGCTTTACGAAAACGGCAAATATGCAGATGTTTCAATTCATGTTGGAAAAGAGTCAAATAGCAAAATATTTCTCGCTCATGCACTGGTATTATGTACACGAAGCACATTCCTTGAGAATAGCTTAACTGGAAATGTAGAGACGTCTGAAGGGATTCACAAGGATGCAATAACATTGGAAGATGTGTCACCTGATGTTTTCGAAATTATACTTCACATCCAAACACATTATTATCAAAATTTCATGCTCTTATAAATACTAAGGCTCATTATGACTTAAATATAATGCATCCATAGGTTTATTTATACTGGGAAAATTTCCTCTGATTCATGCATACATGTGGATTGGATTAGCCTTCTGGATGGAGTTATCAAATTTGACCTACTTAATCTCCTCACTGAAATTGAAACTTATTTGATTGGTAAACAAAAGGGCTGGATTCAACAGAATATTGTCACAGTTCACAAATATGCTCTGTCTATTACGCCTTTGAACAGGCTTCTGGGGTATTGCAATCGACTTATGGTTTTACACCCAGATATTGTCTTTAAATCAGATGATCTTGCAACTTTACCAAAGGACACCTTGATCACTCTTCTTGAGAATGATGATCTTTGTATAGATGAAGATGATCTTTGGTTGTCAGTTGTTCAATGGGCCATTAAACAAGTGCCTGAATTAGAACTTGGAAATGATCCAACTAATTGGTCATCTGATAATATTAAGACAGTCAAAGATACTATAAAAACTTGTATACCTCATATAAGATTCTTTAATATGTCTGCTGAAAAGTTCCTTTTGTTTGAAGATCTATTACCAAGGATAGTACGTCATGATGTACTTGAATATCACATGAAAAAAGATTATACATATACACCAAATACTACAATGCTACCACTAAGATGTATTAATTCACTCATCATTAACAAAAAGCAATTGAAATGGATCTCATCAAAGATTGTGAAATCAACAAGAAAACTTCAAGAAAATCAAACAGCATCTATGAATCAAGATGGTGGTTATAAGTTTACTTTACTTTATCGAAAAAGTCAAGATGGTGGTACAGCTGCAAAATTTAGAGAATTGTGCAATGACAAAGGACCAACAATTGCTGTTGGGAAAGTGTCAGGCACTGAAGAAATACTTGGTGGTTATAACCCAATTGCATGGGGTCATAAAGGTTGGGTTAATACTAATGAGAGTTTTATATTTGCATTAGATGAAAGTACAAGTAAGAGCATAGTAAGCTTGGTTGATGTAACTGAATATGCTATTAATGATAATAGTAGCTCTTTTCCTAGATTTGGGAATGGTTATGATTTATCTTTTGGTAATAACTCTTTCAGACCTTATGCTAAAAAAGGTTCATATCAAGTTCCACTTAGGCATTCATCAGATTATTTTGACTGGGTTGATTGGGAGGTGTTTTCAGTTTCAGACTTTAATCCTATTTGATTATTTAGTAATTTATTAAAGTCATTGATGGTATAAGAGTCATATATATGTGATAATTTTGGAGCATTATTGTGACTAATAAAGTTTATTTGATAATTCAATTGTTTTAACTGTTAATCTCTAGAGTTGACTTTCCCATCCATCTAATCAAACTATGGTCCAAGTCAATTTTATTAAAACAACCCATTTACCATTGGCTGCCTTCACATGCCCATCTTCATCCATCTCCATTAAATAAGTGAAAGTATTACTCCATATAAATTTTCCCATTACTCTTCCAGTCATTTCTCTAGCACCCACTTGACCAGAGAGTTCTTTGACATTGAAGAGATTTTCAAAAAAACTTCTGAATTTGTTAAATTATTTTAATTTCTCAGTGTAAAATTCAAATTTAAGGTAAATGTTAGCAATGAGTTGACATTTTGAGAATTTTACCTTTAAGAACAGCTTTTTGTTGTACCTGTTTGGGATCTGTCTTAGTTCTGGACTGAGATGACTGGGTTATAACCTGGATTGTGCAGCAATTAAGGCTGACAGAAACAATATCTCTTCCAACGTTGCACTATGTACTATGTCCCAATTTCTGGTATTAATTGTCATTGTAAGACTAGCTGTCTGTCTAAGTAGAAGATGTACTCCGTATTACTACTGTATTAAAGATAATAACAATAAGCGAGTGGATACATAATATATCAGTAGAAACAAAGCCTATTAAAAAAAAAGCCAAATAGTAGTGCCAACAAATATTTACCTGAGATGGCATATTGGGTTATATGAAAAATAAATAACAAATTAGTTAGTGTTCTAAGAATATGCTCGGTTGTTTTTATCATTGTACTTCCCTTCCTCCATATCTTGTCATGGAAAATATCCTCATAACCCGCGAAATAGTCGAGCCATTAAGTTTGCTAACAAACTGTCACATTTTGTCGCAACCGAGTTCCAAAAAAGCACTCCTCTGTCCATGTCCCAGATTTCCCACTTACACTATGAACAAGTTATCGCTGGCTGATAACCATGCTCACTTCAGGCCTCTCCATGTCAGCTTGACACTTTGTCAGTTTCAAGACTTTCTCTGGGTGAACCATAAAGACTGGTATCTATCACTGATGTTGGATGCTAAATATGATTTTCAGACTCAGAAAACGCTCCAACTGTTTTTACACTACCTCAAGCTTACATTTTAACTTGCCAATAATCTCTTTTATTTCTTCTCAAGAATGATTTGGAGGTAAATTTTAATGTCCGGAATGACTCAAGCCCTCAGTATCTCAACCTATGACAAATGTAATAAAAGTACCAGTACACTGAGCTGGTCTCAACTTCAATTATATCATATCCCCACGTCTGCAGAGGCGCATTTCACAGTCACCCTCTACATCTAGAAAAGACATAGCTCTTCCGGACCGGCATTCATCATTAAATATTAACATCACTTGTTTTTCAATATTAACAACGATTACTGCACGGTCTTAAATTATCAAAAGGAGAGCAAAATATCTTTTTCTATTGTCAGAAAGACAGCAAATGCACTGCGGAGAGATTCTAAGGGTTCCAATAGAAGCGTAGTGAATTTGTTAATATACAAAAAAATTAATATCTGATATTGATTTAAACGTTATCTGTGTCACGAATTATTTGGCAAGACCAAAACTGGTAAACTACAAAAATTACAGCTACTGTACGTGAGAATGTAGACTAAACAATTTTATTTACTTTGCGATAGTAATGTGGCACGCCTACGAATAATACTAACAAAACGCGTGGAATGCATAAAAAATTTATTTACGTATTCTGTATTACACAACGTATTCTAATATGTTGCGTTTACTATATGGATGTGGTTGTGCTCTTTGACTATAAAATACCGTACGTAAATCTGAATTTACATGTTCAAAACTGTCAGTAAGATAGACAAATTGTATTTTTAATCGTTACCAAACGTTACACTTTCGCTATTTTCATAGAAATAACGTCTAGTCTTTAAGCTAACGTTGGCTCCGTGGCTTTGACTTACAACTATGCCTGGTCTTTTGTTGCTATCTGTTTATCATCTAACTCAAACCCATTCATTAGAAGAAACATTCAGAGTTCCGGAGCCACTACATTCTGTAAAGGTCGATGTAAATCCAGACGTTTTTGTTATGCATTAGCTTAGGAAGAAATTTGATTGACATTTACAGGTTATGCATAATATAGGCCAAAATTGTCGAAAAATAATAATGTATGAACGATCGTACGATTAAACCAAGGAAATAATCGTAAACTGTATGGTTAACCGCGATACATCTTCTTTGTTGGTTTACCTAAAAAATAATATCACACGCAATAGTATTATTATAAATCCTTTGGTTCTTTTTCTTAAACATTTATTATGACCTACAGTACATTACCGTGCGTAATGACGAAAAGAGTAAGAAACCAGTTCTGCAAATAATTGTTTAATATGTCTATACCAGGAAACAGAGTATTAGTAATTATATCACATTATGATTTAGTGGGTCCTTTATTGGTACAGCTACGTGGCCCGCTACAGTTGTTTATATCAGCATTACGAGTATCCTCGTTTATACAATATTCCTAAATTTTTGAATAACCAAGTTGGATATTATAGCAAAAGTTTCAGAAAGAAGTGTGCTTTCGCGCGTTATGAGTATGACGATGGCTTCTATGTCCGTATGTACACAACCTGTCTATTTGCATTAATGTAGTGACTTTATGCTATTTAGAGTGTCAGGCTGCGTTTGTAAGGAAATTTATTGTTAGAAAGCCTAACGTCTAACTAGAGTTTCTCATTGGCATGTTGATGATAACAACTGTCTTACTGGTTACGGTTAGAATTAGTGATGCACTAATACTAAGTTTCGGTTACATGTTAAGCCATAATAGTAACAATACAAGAAACAATAATTCAACTTTTATTGTATTTCCCGGTTTGTATGTTTGCGTAACATTTTTGCTTGCTGCGCACCGCACGCACGCACGCTAGTCTCAATTCAATTATAGTTCGAAATCACTCTTTCTTCACCGTCCATCTCTAATTTCTTTTAATCTAATGGTCTATATTGAGAAATTGTTAACGGTTGATTCACACGGGAGAAGAAGACGATGGACATTTGAGGTACCTTTTTTGACAGTATTTCACATTTTTCTCACTGTGCTTACTAAAGACACCTTAATATTCTAGGAGGATAAGCTGCTTTGTCTTTATTACAAAAAATATAAAGGAAGGTGGGCGCAAATTGCAAACATGGTTTCAGGAAGAGACAGTAGAGCCTGTTATGATCGGTGAGGGTTACTCTATTGTTAATATTAAACCTATTTTTTATTGTTCTGTAATTCTGAGATTTATTTTTTGATTATTATTATATTTAGATGGCATAATCATGTCAATCCGGATTGTAAGAACTTTATGTATCCACTTGTCAAGTATTCTGATTGTATGTGTATACCAATCATAACTTTATTGCTTGTTACAGTTAAAAAGGTCATCTGGAGGAATGGGAAATAGAAAAGTTGCAAGAGAATCATACAATTTTTGGTAACAAATGGAGTTTTGTTGTTAGAGATTTAAAGGCAGATTCTCCTTTACAAGCTAAAAACTTTTTTAGCAGGAGAAAAAGTCCTTGTAAGTAAACTATCATCGGGATTGATATCTATGAGTTAAGTTTATCTTATTTGACTCATGCAGATTGCAGGAAATTAGTCAAGAAGGGAATGTCAGTCGTTTAAATAGTGAATAAAAATGACTCTACAAACGTCAACATTCCAGAATCTTTTAGGGCATTTTTTATTGAGAACAACAGGTTGCAAGATTAATATGGTGAGCTTGCAGTCCCGAGATCTCGTATAAATAACATAACGTGGTAATAATAATTACAGTCGTACAGTATCTTAACACTAATTATAATAATATAAATATAAATATGTTTGTTTATAATATATCAATACTCTATCGCATCTAGAAGGCCTTAAATTGTTAAGTTCTTTGTTGGTGATGTAAATTAATAGCCTTAATACAATTATCTATCGCATTTCTTAAGAGGTTCTATCAACTTTCAAATACGTTACAGAGTTAAGCTATGTCAAACGTCGTTAAATCTGCCGAACTTGCCTAATCTTTTTATCTATTATCTCGTTAGTTCTTATCATCTTTGAAAATTTTAATCGTAAACTAACAGAAGGTTAGCTTACAAAAGTAGGTGTATTATTAGTCACATTTCAATCTGATTAAATAAAGTAGTCATGTCATGTTATTATTGAGCTACAGTATGTTTGATTATTAGTAGTAGACTACGAGTTTTCTTTTTAGGATGTAAATAACAGCAGTATGTCTACATTTATACAATAGTTCATATCTTGTAATATTACAGTAATTTGAATGGCAAAACTCTGTTCCTTTTCAAACATGAACCGGATTCAAACTATCGTATACCTATTATTAATTAAAATCTGTATTATAATCAAGAAATTGAGAATCATAGCAAATTATGTAAATTATATAACCGAAAAAAAGGATGAACTCATTCGTAACGGTTTTTGTCAGGGGGTGCACACATCAACTTTTGCTCGCTCAAAAGTGCGTATTGTTCACTTTTTTAAATAAATTTGTGGATCTTTAATTATGTAATATTTTCCTAGATCATGGGAAGCAACAACATACTAGACGTTCATGTGAAATCCCATTAAAGCTTTCAAAACTGACGTAACGATATAACTGTTTCACAATGGTTTACAGAAACCGGTATTGAAGGATTTGATCGAAGATTCCAACAGAATAACAGCAACTATTTACGATAGAGACAATGCCCATAAAGTTAAATAGAACAGATATGACTTACGATTAAGAGTACTTCTTGAATGGATAGTTTTTGGCTGGACTTGCTAAACGATTGGTTTAAGTTCGAATGATTTTTGTAAACACCTAGCTAGAAGCCTTTATAGTTCTTTCTAAGGATTTATTAGTAATATGTTAGCGTGAGTTTTGAATATGATACAATATTCAACTCGCGTAAACAAAAACAAAGATTAAATTATTAACCAGATTGCTCGTGAATATGGTAATAATTTCTATTATTTATTGAAAGATAACGACGAACAATATGATCAGATATGATGTTACACATATTGTCGATAAAATCAATATCAAGAGAATTGAATCATTCTTTAAACTTTGCATAAAAATAAATGCCGTGATTGATTTGTCCTCAGGCCTTTCATCAGATTATGAGAAGCTTTACGAAAACGGCAAATATGCAGATGTTTCGATTCATGTTGGAAAAGAGCCAAATAGCTTAACTATAACTGGAAATAGAGAGACGTCTGAAGGGATTTACAAAAATGCAATGACATTGGAAGATGTGTCACCTGATGTTTTCGAAATTATGCTCAGGTAAACCAAAACACATTACTATCAAAATATCAATACTAAGGCTCATTGTGACTTTAAACATAAATGCGTCGTAGGTTTATTTATACCGGGAAAATTTCCTCTGATTCATGCAAGCATGTAGATTGGATTAGCCTTCTGGATGGAGTTATCAAGTTTGACCTACTTAATCTCCTCACTGCAATTGAAGCTTATTTGGTTGATAAACAAAAGGGCTGGATTCAACAGAATATTGTCATGGTTCACAACTATGCACAGTCTATTACCCCTTTGAACGGGCTTCTGGGGTATTGCAATCGACTTATGTCTGCTGAAAAGTTTCTTTTATTTGATGATCTATTACCAAGGACATTACGTCAACTACCCCAAGAAAGCCAGAATCGGTTACAGTAACGTGACCATCCGTACGACATCTTCAGCCAGTTATCAGCTTTG
>CAJVPI010001341.1:0-13754 GCA_910592345.1 Paraglomus brasilianum
AACGAGGAATTTTTATATGACAAGTTTTTCACAACTGCCTTCGGATTGCGGATTACAGAGATTTATTATAAAAATTCTGATAAACGAGGTAAATTTCTTATTAATAAATCGGGACCAGAATATTTCTTCGGATTAACGAGGTTGACTATGTATTTCGACCCGAACAATTTCACGTGATCTGAACATTTTTTGTGCCATGGGTCCTTCCACGACACCCCATTTTTATCTTATGTTACAAAAGGGTCCAAATTTGATGATAATTCAGAACATGGCGAGCCAGGACTTGTGAAGGTGGGAAATCATCATTATTATCATTAGTTGCTTTCTTTACTTCTTGTCTTGTCCATTTTTGGTGGTGTATCTTGTATCAGAGTTATGTGTATTCCATCATTTTTAGTTTCCCAAGCCTTATTAATCTTCTTAACTGTTAACAGGACATCAGTCTGAAATAACAAGAGCAGTTACTATAAATATCCAGCAAAGAGATATTAATATACATCTTTTAAGCCCATACCTGCCAGTTCATAAGATCAACTATTCCTTTTGAAAAATCTTCAAAATCGTTGAAGGTTACAGGTATTTTTGCACATAAGAACTGGTTAAGTAAATAGACTGATGGAAGAGGGCGAACCAGGTATTTGATATCTATGTAACCGCCTATGAAGAAAATCAAATAAATAAATTAAATAAATATAAATGTGTGTATGTGTGTTTTACTATTATCCACAATACATACCGGCACATTGCACGAGATATATTCGCGCATAATTTTTGGGTACATATATGTTGTACTATTCGGTGCAGTATAACCGTTGCGAAAAACAAAGTTTGTAAAAGTTTGATAGTAGCAAATTTGGAGCAATTTTCTATCTGTTAAAATATTAGAAATATTTCAGTATTCGTTTTCTCAATAACGAATGAATGTATTTTGATAATTATAGCTTTATTAAATTGATCATGATGTGACAAACAGTTTGATAGTTTTCTTATTTCGATTTACACACTATATATTAAGTTATAAAAGTTATTAGAGTTTTCTTCAATTCTTAAAGGCAAAGTTAGTAGCACCAGCAACTCAAACAACTGCACTTAAATTTAAATAACTTGACAATGAAAGTGTATCACATTATAATCTTTTCAAAATTCAGACACTTGCTTATAAACATTTGAAAAATAAAATTTTTTGTGTAGTTATTATGCCTGTTTAAAAAGAATTCTCTGCCATTACTTTTGACCAGGACTGTAGTTAACTTCAGCCACATCAGCCCCTCATTTATGTCACATAATAAAATGTTCACTTTGTTATTTGTCTGGTTTTGTTGCAGCAGTATGCCCTAATAGCTGCAATTGTATTAGATAGCAAACTGTTCTACCAGAAAATATGAAGACTTCTGGCTAGTTGGAGTAGTTTGTCAAGGTTTAGTGATAGTGCTCAGTATCAGTGGGGATCAAATTGTGTCTTGATATTGTACAATATTAATATTAATACAGTAATATTGCTACAGGAGAATAATCACATTACTGTAAGTGGTGTATCAATATCAATTAAAAATGCAAAAATATCAGATATATTATATTCGGCACAACATTTATACCTGAGTATTATGAGACAGAATTCGAAAGTAGTCTGTAAATTACAAGTTCAGTTAAGACTATATTTCTATGCTTCAACAAAATCGTTTATGTTTTTACTTACATGTATATATTAATATACGATCTATGGTATATTTTAGTATAAATTTCGGGGCGACCATTATCTGTCGCCCCGGTCTTACTTTCACATCATTTACATGCACCGAAACATCCCCATCACTCTCGACTTTATATTTGTTTCCCGTAAACAGCCCCTATTCCACCAAATATGTGTTAATAAAGGAACAAAGGTTGGAAAATAATTCAAGTAATGAATACCTTAGAAACTCTGAAACTAATACCAGCACCACAAAGACCCTATCAATACGATAATTAGTATTAGTATGTGCGTTTCATAGATATCATTTGACTTCCCTAAAACCTACCACATCTACTTCTGTTCCCTGCTCCCTACACGACACGGGAAACAGTGGCAACTTCTTATTCAAGCAGCTCGCCGACTCTGTCCCAGCCTACACAAAATAGCGATAAGAAAAATACTGCGCAGTTCCAGTGCACTACTCAATACATACTGCAACTCTCTCACCGTGCTGCTGAAGCAGCTCGTGAGACTCCTCATCGCTCTGTCGTCCCAGGTATGAGCCATAACAGCGCATAACCTGGTCAACACCAAAATGCGTCATAATTATGCCGAAGCAGGTCCCATTTCGTTAATATTTAGATTTGATACGAGTACAGGATTTTTATATTAATATCGCTTTATACCGAATTTTAATCACGTGATACTGAGTTATTAATAATGATTGGTTGTAAAAATCGTAAACTGTCATACGATTCATCACGCGCGAATATCTGGTTTGTGTTAGTTCATTACTAACTGTTGGAAAAACGAATACCGTATACTACCGTGAATAAGCACCCACTCTTATCATAGTGAGGGTAGCTTACAACAGTAATTGCAGTAACCAGAAACGTACTATTAATGTGCTGGTGGATTATGGAAGCATTCCCGCAGAAATGATAGTTACGTCTTTTAAGAAATGCGGCATCACAAATACTTTAGATAAGCATATTGTGGTAAAATTGGTGGAAACAAGGAGAACAAAAACGTGAAATAAAGTTTTTTGATTTGTATACTTATGTAATGAACTGTGGGTGGGCACGTCATGCAGTTAATCTAGATAATCTTGGGGTGCTTATTCACAGTAGTATACGGTATTATGAAATCATCTTGCCTTTTCCACGTACGACAAAGTTGGAACTTCTCTGCCTATGATATTGCTAAACTACAGGCATTACGCTTAGAACTTCGTAAGACGGCTTAAGACGGCTATTTCTTAAGCAATAGATTGCTTTCATTCAGTGCTTGTGATCAAAATAGTTGATACTTAAGCCTAAGCATACACTACTTAGTAAAAGAATAATTAAAATTCGTCTCTTAAAAAATTCCTTATTCCTTGTCAGCGCTCCTAACGAATGAGTTTGCTTTAATGTCTGTAGACAATATAGTTGCTTGCTACTGATAGTAATCGTTTATTTGACATGATAATTATTAATACAATGGCTAAGCTTTGATTTCGGGCTTGATGATAAGAAATTTTTTCCTGAATTTAATGCTTAACATCCAAACATTGCCCTCTCAACGATGAATTTACCTAGTCGATTATAGCAAGCGCAGCACCTCAATTTTGAAAGTCGAGTTGTCTTTTCGACTTTGCACGCCGTTACCTACTATGTGCTGTCGTGTTAAATGCTATGTACTGTAGACTCAGTCTTGACAGCACCTCAGACAAAACACAAGTCGGACAGAAAGTAAATACAATATTAGTTGGTAGTTAATGAAAAATTTCAAATGGTACACATACCATATTTGACACAAATAGCATATACTAAAAAAGGACATTCGACAATTATCGTCATTGACTCAACTTTTTTATAGAATTCCAGTTTTAACAGCTCAAGAACAAGCCGTATTTAAAGACTTACTGTAAGTAAACAACACGCTTTGCGCTTTTACAATATGGCACCCTACAACAGACTACATGACCTTCTAACTGCTCCAAATTCTGCTGTAGCAATACGGCTGAATGCAGCTGGAATAATTTGGCTCTCGTTGCTCGCTTCTTCTTGGAAGCGATATTTTGATGTGCTGGCCGCATCGAGTGTTTTTGCTGTTTGTTGCGAAATAACGAGTAGTCCTGCGGGTCAGGATTACTACCCAGCTTACATCTTTTTCCTCCTTTATGCATTTTCTATTCTAGTTTTAACCATCTTTCATCATGGCTGGCAGAAGCGCCGTCATGAATACCTGAGGAGCGAAGAGTGGAGGAGGTATCAAGAACGCGCAAGACGCCTAGCTTTTCAACGTTGGCGTGAACTGCCTCGGTGGGATGATAGTAGACGCCTTTCGCCTTGGTATAAGCTGTGAAAACGAAAGCGCAGGGAAGAAGCGATGGTCCGGCAACGCGTTGCAATGTTATGGGTTCGCCAGCATGTTGTTACCTTTCAAGTAGACAGAAACAAGATCACCTATGGGAGCGTGCAAGGGTTTACGTACGACATGCTTACCAAACTCCATCGTTGGCTGTAAGAGTGACCCGTGCTATGCTCAGAATACGTCGTTCGCCACCTCGACAGCTTAGCAAACCAATGCGAAGATGCGTGGCTCAAGAGTCACAAGGTAAATTAGTGTAATAAATAGAGATAGTTATATCTGTCAAATAATAGAATCATATCGTTGACTAAAAAAAATACTTTTCAATCAGAATCACCATCAAGGCTCTCCGTCCAACAGACACCAAACACAAACAATATGGACAAGCTATTATGTAATAAATAAGATACTAATATCGTCTTCATGTTACTTTTCTAAGGGCATCCACCCCGCGTCCTATGGAACCTCTTAATCCTCCTTGCCACAACGAAGAAGAAGTCAATCTTTGACTTACTTCGCTCTGAAAATTTTTCAGATCCCTTGTTAGGCTGTCGCCGTGCGCAGCATAGACGTATTTAACTTTACTGCACATTTATCTATTTATTGCATTGCTGGACATCAATCATGTTTATACTTTTTTTTATTTGCATTAAATTTACTGAGCAAGCATGTTAGCACGGCAAACAAATTTCAAACAGACGTTTAATACATAATTAGTTATCCGCCTTGTATTTATACTTTACGTTGTAATAAACATGAGCAGCTTTACATATATTGATTCGATCGTATACGGAAATCCTGAGTTGACCTGTAATAATTAATTATAATCGTCCAATCATTAATTCTACTAATTATGTACGGTATTATTAAATGCACACAGGAGGCAAGCAGCATTTCACAGTTCTAAGCACAGAAGTGCATGTCAATAATGGTTCTCGCTATTTTATGCCTCTGAACCATCAGTCAAATTGAAATATTGTGGAAGGACCTACGACGAATCGGATCCTAACAAAATGGCGTTGAAATTCATAAGTTGATTAATGAAGGAAAAGCTATTGCAGCTTTCACAATGGGAAAATAAAAAAAAAATTAATATTATTTATCATAATAACAGAACATAATACTAATAAGAAGCTGCTGCTGTACACGTGATTGTACAGACATCACGTGTAAAAAGCTTTGCCATGTATTGTAAAAATTTGGCCAATAAAATTTTTGGGGCGCAGCCAGTCAAGATAGGGACTTTACTATGTAACGAATAAAATAACTCCCCAAAAACTTAGATTTTTCTCCAAACTCTTTTACGGCTTCTCTTTTTTCACGATCATTCACATTAATACACGCTTTTGCTGCCATTCATTATTATCATAATACGAACCCACAAAACATATTATATGACAAAACCAAAATCAAGGACATCATACCGATACGCAGACGCAAGGAGAAGCCGCAAGGGAGTGGGTAGTCGCAAGAAGACAAGGAGAGGTCGTAATGCTTCTCGGAACTCAAAACACATACCTATATCGGATGTCGATGGTGCCTCCGCCCCTCTCGATCCTTCTTTACTTTACGACGATGTTGTTCCTCGAGAGGAAAGATCGTACACGGACATTTATACTGATCTTGACATCGAAGAGTCGCTAGACATAGTGCCACCTAGAGTGGGAAGGCTTACCCCTCCACCAGAGTTCGCTGATCCACAACTACCAACACCCAGTCAACCTCTATTGACGCAGAGTGAACTGACAAGACAGTCTGCGCCACGATCGCCCTCTCCCTCACCGCGATCGCGCACTCCTTCGCCTCCGCCTGCTACTAATATAGCAAGTCCGACGTCTACGCCTACACCTAGGAGGATAACGCCAATATTTGTTGCCCCTCCTAATCAATCGCCTACCGCTCAGACGACTGTGGAAGAGATTATAGACCTGCCGCCACCGCCGTCTCCATCTCCACCTCCAGCGCCAAAAACTAATGTAGAAAGAGCCGAAGAGATTAAGAGAAAGATACTAGAACGGATACCTAAAGCGACATTTAGAAGTATTGAACAGGATGTTGATGATAGGCCATTCATTCGACCTGAGGGGCATTACGTTAAACATGAAGGTATGTAAAAACGGATTGTTATAGACAATCATGGCGGGAAGTAATACTATTTTTCGGTCTATTTACATTTTAGAGCCAACAGAGATGGATCTTGCAGCGAGAGTTGAATATGATATGGATGAGCAAGGTAAGATTATTATTTTAAATTCTTTTTATGTTTGTACTATTGGTCTATACATAACTGTTATTGCTCCTATTAGACGATTACTGGCTACAAGAAATAAATGA
This sequence comes from Paraglomus brasilianum, assembly GCA_910592345.1. Lineage (NCBI taxonomy): Eukaryota > Fungi > Glomeromycota > Glomeromycetes > Paraglomerales > Paraglomeraceae > Paraglomus > Paraglomus brasilianum. Next base: position 6,362 of record CAJVPI010001341.1, read on the forward strand.
AGCTAGAAAAGCAATGGATCTCGGCGAAGTTACTCATGATACTTTCGAGGCCTATATCGACCGGTTAGAAAAAGAGTGGTTTGAGGCAGTAAGTGTGTAATGATACTGGATAGAGGGTCTTGCCAATTAAAGGCGTATTCGTTCGTATTCCGATGCATAAATATGTTATGTTTTTAACGTTAGACAAAGAATGCACCAAAGTCACCTGCTAAATCATTATTAGCAGAAGAGAGTGTATGTTCAATTTGTGAAGAGAGTGATGCTGAAAATAGCAATGCCATTGTGTTCTGTGATGGGTGTAATTTAGCTGTACATCAAGGTAAATTCATAGCATCTACTTATGATTAATATTATGTATCCATAATAATTGATTGTCATCATTTAGATTGTTATGGAATACCATATATACCAGAGGGTCAGTGGCTATGTCGAAAGTGCATGGTATCCCCTGAAAGTCCGGTGGTAAGCGATGACTAGAAAAGTCTTTTTCTGTGGTATTTATCGATGCATTTCTCATCCTTCATTATGCTTTTGTAGTCATGTGTATTCTGTCCAAACGAAGGCGGTGCCTTCAAACAGACCACATCTAATCAATGGGCACATTTACTCTGCGCTTTGTATATACCCGAAGTCTTAGTCACAAACACTGTATATATGGAACCAATTGATAACGTACATGCTGTGCCGAAAGCGCGCTGGCTACTAGTAAGTAAAGATTTTCTTTAATAGTGGTAGTAAAGAAGAAGAAGAATAATAATAATAGTGGTGGTAATATTAACACTCCCTTTTTTCTTTTTATCGGTTTCTCATGACTTAATCGGCATCTTACGTTAGACATGCTATATATGTAAGATAAAGATGGGCGCTTGCATCCAGTGTGAAGATCCGAAATGTTTTGCAGCATTTCATGTTACATGCGGACGCAAAGCCAAATTCTATATTAAGCATAAGTCACCCTACAATGAACCGGATCAACTTGGCAGGCATTGGGCGTTCTGTCATAAACATGGTCCTGTAAGTACTTTACATTTTATGGTTTGGATTTCTGTTTTCAGTTAGCTAATAACATGACTATTTAAACAGGCCGAGTACAGAACAGAAAATAAAGTCGAGGAACATCTTGAAGCAGTAGTGAAATCTTTCGCCGAACTTCGCGGTCGTAAACCTCGTAAGCCAGTTGAAGATGATGAGTACGTACCTGGAAACCCCTATTTCCCCTCCTCAGATGATGACAGTGACGCCACATATGAACCTGAAGCGAGCGACAGTGGATATGACAATCGAAATTCTTCTGAATCTGACGCAGAAGATGAAAGTGGGGGTGAAGAAAAAACTTCTACACGCCGTGCCAATATGTCGACCAAGAATAATAATTCCGAGCAGTTGAGATTTGTCGACGAGAGTCTTGATCCTAAGGCAGCAAGAGCGTATAATTGGTCGTATTCGTCTACTACTTACGAAGTGCCAGCGAATATACAAGCGTTACTGGTGGCTGTGTTGAATAAACAAAAAGGTTCGTTGAAGAAGGCGAAAGAGCTCGCGAGGGATATAAGCGCTTATTGGTCTTTAAAGAGACGTAGTCGACGTGGGGCTCCTCTTCTTAAGAGATTACATTTAGAGGTAATGAGAATAACGATGGGGTTCTATTCCGTTATGCTTTTGTTTGACTATAAAAGTTATTAACACGTAACTACTCTTACTTTTAGCCATGGACTGCATCTGCGTCCGCACTCAAACAGTCAGAAGCGGAAAGAGCGAAGAAATATCAAGTGCGTATTAGGCTGTCACTGTTATTGCATTATAATACATGATTAACGAATTTCTTTTTTGATAGTCAATGCGTTATCTTCGTACTGATCTGGAGAAAGTGAGGTTATTGGCTGATTTGGTAGCAAGACGAGAGAAATTCAAACTGCGCCGAATAAAGGTCGTGAGAGACTATTTGGAAATATCATTCTTCCCATTATATCACTTACAACGAGAAGCACTATCACAGATAGAGGCGTAAGTGATGGTGATAGAGTGTATTGGATTCGATTGGGTTGGTACGTGTTCACTTACTCATTTCCTATTTTCATGTAGATACGATGATGATGGATTTTTCGCAAGACCAGTAACATTGGAAGAGGCACCTGACTATTTTGATATTATTAAGCATCCCATGGACTTTGGAACAATAAGACAGAAAATAGACGGTCATATTTACAACAATATGGAGGAATTTAAGGTAATAGTTGTATAGTCAATCTAATAGTATTTTACAGATGCAAATTACACATGTCTTTTAATTATGTCTACTGCAAATTTTACCTTGACCTTCTAGCAAGATATAAACTTGATTTTCGAAAACGCTATGACATACAATGCATCCAATACTAAATACTATCGCTCAGCTCGAAGTATACGTATAAAAGCAAAGGACATTTTAGATAAAGCAGAATCCGATTATGCCAGTCTACAATTCATACCCAATACACAAATATTGAAATACAGCATAAGGCCCGAAATAGCAAGTGATGCTCTCGGTCCGCTACGCCCGCCATCACCCGAACCAGGAATAATTGAAAAACAGTCCGAGCCTATTGAACCAACAACCCCAAAACCTAAACGACGTCGAGTTAATGCATCCGCATCGCATATACATCCAGCGGTATCTCCTCGTACTACACGATCACAATCACGTCTAGCTGCGGAGCAAGCAGAAGTAGCATTAGCTCAGGCCGCTGGCAATGAAGAGAAGCGCCTGCCTAAAGGTTGGGTTTATCTCTCCGAGGAAGATTCTAGTGACAAGGAAGCAATATCATCTGCTTCATTAGACGGTGTTAGCGATATGGATATCGTTGTTATTTCGGGTAAGCGGTTGATACTGGGTTCTTCGAATACACTCGGAGAACGATCTGTTTGCTGTCGATTTAACTGATTTTGGTAATATCTGCAACTTGAAATAAATAAGCTACGAAACATCAGGCCTCCAATTTGAAAGTGAACTCAGATACTACGGATGTCATTGTAGAAAACGTTGATGATTCAAGCGAGAGATATCCAGTTGGGACACTTGTATGGGCAAAGATGACTGGGTTTCCTTGGTACCCAGCTGAGGTAAAATTGGTGGAATGAGAGGTGAGGCATTTGATTGAATAAGGTATGCTGACATTTGAATCCATTGTTTATCATATACTTCATCCGTAGGTTGTTGATCCTGACAGCATAGAAATAACTCCGGAGATCCTTGCTGATAGGACATCGCGGGACGAGTATCTAGTTAACTTTTTCGACGAGAAGAAAGGCAGAAAAGGGCGTCCACGATCATGGTAGGTAGTTAATACTACGTGTATCTGTCAGCGTCTTAGCATGCTTCCATTTCTCCACCAACGAACAATCGTGCGTATGCGTCGGACGTGTTCTAACTTTGGTGATCGTCTATTGTTTTTTGCAATAGGAAATGGATGCCTCCTTCAAAACTGACTCTTCTTAGTGTTGATACCGAGGCAGATTTAGCCAAGTTACGTGACAAAAATATGTCTCCGGCAATGAAAAAGGATATTCCCCTTGCATATGCTGCAGCGTGTGCTGCTGGTAACGTCACTCCTGTCGCGCTGGAGACTTATAATGCTTCTCCAAGGCTATCTGGTCGCACTCTATCTCGTCGATAGCGTTTGTTGTTTTGCTATTGTGTTGTGTTAATCCCTCCTGTTGTATGTTCTGTATGTTCTGTTGTTTTATATTTTCACCATTAATACTTGTCGAACATTTGGCGATAATGTGAAATAGATTTGAAGGAACTCTTCTTTTTCTGTTACGCGATTTTATTTTTGCCAGAGGATAAAAATATAAGAATGCAAAGAGGAACTGTTTCTTGACTCGCAATAATTTATGAGTGTTTTGAATGAATATTTTGAATTATTGCTTGGTCGCGGTTGATAAAATAAAATTTAATTTAAGCATGCTGATAATGAGATCATTATCAATACGCAATTGAACCTTCAAGATTGTATAACGTTCTTGTTTTGCATGTTCCTACTTTGGTTACTTTCCTGTATATATACATCAGCATAATAAAGGGGAGAAAGACAACTTGCCATAAAAAACGTTAAGCAAATACATCCGTCTACCACTCGAAATGAAAACTAATGATATGGTGAATTATTGTTGACAGGACCCACTCGGTATGTCATGCTGATATTGAACAACTGTAAGCGTCATGATCATCGTCGGTTGGTGCCCGATCAATCGACGATTCACTAGAAGGGGGTTGTGATATCCGGATTTATACTTTACTATCTTGGCTCAGCAAAATCTGCACTAATATTAATATATTCTGTCAAGTTCAACAGAATAAGTGATTTGCATTCTTTATTAGTAACTCAGGTCATGGATTAGTTGCCGTATTTAAACATGAAAGTTGAAAAGCGCACATATTTTGTTACTGAAGGAAGTCAATTTAATCATACAGACAATAGGGATAGCGACTGTAAACCTAGTGTACTAATTACGCAAGTGTCCACACAAACGCCAATTTTACTAATAACAATCCAAGAACGTCAAAAGTTATGACCTGATTGCTCTGTCATTTTATGAGATGAATAAGAGTCTTCTTGATGTCTTTGACTTTGACATTTTTGAAGTTGACATTTTTCTTCTCGATGCAGTGCGAGGCGGCGATCTGTTTGCACCCGGAGAGTCGTTTACGGATCCAACTGAGGAGCTAGAAGTGGAAGTGGAAGTTCCATCATCGTCTTTAATGAAGAGATTAATTTTCTCATCACTTATCTCAAGATGCTGTTTCTGCTCAGACATCTCGAGAGCACTCAATCGAAGAATGTATTCGAAAAGACTGAGTGTCTTGAGATTAGATCGATACGCTTCAAAATCATCCAACGGGTCATCGATCTCACTATCATCATCATTATCGTCAACACTATCATCTACGATACCGTCATCTTGTATTTGACCACTAGGTGCAACCCGCTCGGAAGATGCTTCCAAAGTAACATTCTCAGCTTTGGTTTCGGTTGTTGGATCTTGTACACCAACTGAATCGTCCTCTATTGTGCCCTCGTCACTCGCTATGTCATCATCACTTTGAGGTAATGGTATTCTTGAAGGAGTGTTGAGACTCTCCATTTCCGACAGAATTTTCACTGGTTGAGGTGTAGAATAGCCTCTATTAATCAAGGATAGATCACGCAAAGGTGTACTTGGTGTCTGCGCCTTTGGTGTAGGACTACATGGAGCTGACACTTCTCCATCGCTATCTATTTCATTAGCATCCTCTCCTCCCTCCCCTTCCTCTTCCACGTCCTCCTCTCCGATGATAGCTGGATCTGTCTCCTGGAACAACTCAATTCCATAACAATCGGTATTACCAGTATCATATGAATTCCTAGTTCTCATATCTGGTGTAGCAGTAGCAGTAGCAGGAGGAGGAACGTACAATGGATTGGGGTCGGTTACTTCACTCGATAATGTTTCGTGTCTATTAGCTTTAATTACCGTGATAACCAATACGGGTGATTTACTCTCTTCTATATTTAATAATGATCCTGATGAATTATAATATAATCTTGATATGTTTCTGACAGTAATCCTTTTCACTTTTCCGGGAATAGTTACGTTACTCTTGCCTAATTTAGCAATAGTTTCTTTCTGTTTCTTTCTATCGCCCATATCAAACTCCTCGTGATATCGACCATCATTAAGATCTTCCGTCAATACTAACTCGTAACAAAACTCTCCTTCTTCTTCATTACCATTATTATTATTTCGTATTCGAATGACTTCGGCATTACACTTTGTAAATTCCTCTTTCCAGGTAAAATCGCCAACCGATTTAGGACGAACATTACCCGCAAATAGATAATATAGCTTCACTTTGAAAGGAGAGCCAACGCGAGTAGACGGCTCGGTAGATTTGATGAATTTGTGATGAGTGTCATTTAACAGAGAGGATGCCTGCATTAATCGTGATGGACTGACAGAATTAGGAAGAGACCAGCCGAGCTGATAATCAGGAAAAAAGAAAAGAAAAGCGAATGCAGAATTAGAATGACAGCAAACTAATGTGAATAAATGAGGCATTAACTATTGTCATTTTATTGCGTCCTACATTAGTTCCACTCGTCGTTAGTACGAGATTCAAGTATGGTACAAATTTCTCTATCTTGTTGGTCAATGCTTGCATGTCCTTGATCATTGACATATGATCAAATTTACGCATCTTTTCTGTATCCTCTGCCTCGACCGTCAAAGTCTCCATCGTAATCTTATGGGCGAACGCATCGATCTCTTTACGCAGCTGTAGGGTTCTTGCTACTGCCGGCTCAAGAGATGTGTTACCGCGTTGACTTATAATCTCGATAAGGTCAATGGCTGGCTGAACAATCTTAATACTTATATCCAGACTCTTTGATAGCAAAAGAAGAAAAAAAGAAGATGTGAACTTACGTTACAAAGAGACACGATAACCAAAAGGGGTGAAAAAAAACACGCGATAAATCCACTATTTATTGCAGTAGATCGTTAGAAAGTTGACCAGTAGCAACCAGTATACTTTGCTAATAACGAGTCACGAAACGATATACTCCAACATAAAGGTCAGCCGCAGTAGTACCTCACGAGCACGCTCAAGTTCACTCGTATCTATTTTACGAACTGTAGAGTCTTGTTTAATGTAACTGGCGACTTGTCTCTACAACAAACAAGTTTTTGGCCGAGTAAGTAGATAGCTTATGATGTCAACGATTTTTCGCAATAGATACTTTACCATTGCATAATTCGTACTGTAAGCAAATGCTGCTTTGCCGACCTAGTGAAGTAAATATTGGCATTTATCACCATTGTACGTACGATCTTAATTATACACGTATATAATTCCAACATCTGTTTCTATGTACTTGCCAGTGTGGCAGTGTGGAGAGCAAGTTTCGTCAATATTTCGTCCATGACGCTAGCTAGCTTCTCTGCTCAATCTCAAGAGTATCAAAGCGAGTACAGTCACCAAAAAGTTTATGGCGCGTTGTGTTACCATTATCTATTAATGACGTAATAAATGAGCACGCGACACAAAACATGGGTACCGTGCTGTTTTTGCAATAAAGTGGAAGTGCGTAGACTATGACCAAATTCTCTAGGCCGCGAATCTATTCTCGAGGGCATTGTTAATTACATGACATATCTTGTAAAGCAAGTTGAGGAAAGATGTGAAATGGTGATTATCAGTCACCAAGAGATAGGCTTATTACGTAATGCACTGCAGAGTTATTCGAGGCTCCAAACGCCTCTATGACAACGAGACAAAGAATACCAATCCACTTTCTATAGATTTCTGTTATTTCCAACCGGAACATTTGCTCCAAGTAAATGAATTACTACAACGGGTGTTCTGGCCAGGTAT
>CAJVPI010001342.1:0-13750 GCA_910592345.1 Paraglomus brasilianum
GGCCACAGCATGCGACGTTTACCCGTCAGAACCCCGGCCCTGACTTTGGTGGACGCGCCTGTTGTGAACGTTCTTCAATGGTCCTTGACTATGATGATATGGTTACTCATCCATTCTCTTTGTTATTATTAGTACCAAATAGGCCGATATCAAAGTAGACTTCTTGAACCAAGATTCGCAAGCAACGTGAGTTACGCTAGATGTCATCAGAGACTTGTGTGGCGATGACGTATTATTCCCTAGATTTCTGCGCAGCTCGGCAGTAACAATCATACGAAGCGAAGTTACACATGTTCTGCCTACGCTAAGAAAGGTATTTGTATGTCTTACGGCTTGGGCTGTTGTTAGAATTAGTTTCTTTAAGACAATATTAGTTACATTATGTTCTTACTTATGGTATTATCCGATCAATACTCACACATTTAAATCAGGAAATAATTTATAATCTTTCACTTTGATATGCGTAAACAATAGCTAAATAAAGTGTAGAAAATGCTCTAAGGCGAAACATTGTAATATTGTACCTATTTAGATTTATGCGATTATGTGTTACTGTTACCAATGCAGATTTTATACTTCTCAGATACTCACTGTAAGAATGCATTGTACGAATGAATAAAAAATTGAGACATTTTAAATATAAATTTAATGTTTAATTCGAAACGTAATCGATGATGTATATTAGATCAGGGTATAAAAAGCGCGATAGTGAGTAAAATTTCTTAAATAGAATTATGGATGTGATGATTGTAACACTCCCTGATGCTGTTTTAAAATTAGAATTAATGAATATTTACTCTCAAGTGGAGTAGTATATTAATTTCAAAAGTAGTGTGGAGAGAACATCTATAGAAATTTATTACATCGGGGAATTGATAATAAGGAAGCTTTCTAGTATTATAATACTTTCATAGTAAATAAGAATTAAATGCAGTATATGATACGGAATAGCTAAGCAACAGATAGCAACAACCACTCAATTTATTGTTTTTTGCAAAACAAAAGACTTTTTAAATTTTATAATAGCGGTTCGCAGGAATGTAAGCGTTGAACAAAGTCAGTTTATGCAATGGGCAAAAAAGTAAAAAATATATAAGGACAGACAAATTAAATTATCAGTGTTACAGTAATTTCCATAAATCCAAGTAGTTAGAGTAACATATACAAGCAAACCGAATACGAGTACGGAGGCGAAAAAACGTGAGCGGTAGTTCTAATCTTGGCCTTAGTCTTAGTTTGTCTTTCTTAAACCAACAATTAGACTTTTTTTTACGAACTAGAAATGATTTTTTGGGGGGTGCATGGTTTATTGGGAAGTTTGCGTTGTAAAGTAGGTTATTAAATATTATTAAATGCAAACTCATCCGTTTTTTTTGCATAACTCAGACTGATATCAATTTTTACGTGTGTTTGACAGGTGCAGGAAATAAATTACAGCCTCAACCCCTCTATAATTACACTCTGGGTGACTATAGAGGGGTGTGACTACACAGGAGAATTACACAAATTTAACAATAGAATAAAATACCAAATTACTTCTTCAAATAGCAATCTATCGATAATTGCCACTTGATTTTATCAATCAAATATTCAGAAACGGATATCTTCCAACGGAGCATGTCAACTTAGCAAATGATTCAGTTTTCTCTACGATCAAAGCCTCTGTAAAGAATTACTCCATTAGTTGTCATTTGATCGATCCAGATGCTCGTTGCCTCTTCTAACAAACTCGATTATGTTTAAAAAAAATTAGTCGCACTTTCAATATCAAATTATTTTGCCTGGTCAATGTTAAGATCATACTTGGTATTGAAATAAGCTGTATGTAGTGTGCATAGCATGCATGTTATCATCATGAAAGGCACACATTTCAGTTTAAGTGAGCCGCTGATTGTGCTTATATAGGGGTAAATTACTATGAAATCGGTTGTTTTCAACAACAAAATTGATAGTTTTATCAGTCTTTTTTATTATTTCCTTTGTAAAATTCCATGGTACGTAATAAAACGAAAAAGCAAGCACCTGATAAGTCGAACCAACTGCTTTCTCACTATTTAAAATATTCGATAAGTTGGCCGATCTTTTGTAGTCGACCAAACCGCTGCATTAAGCAAATAGGCTGATTAACCATAATAATAAACTTTAAAGTATACAGTGGATTACGACATTTCATGCATCTGAGTTTGATGCGACGTTCATTAGATCAGGAGTTCTCTTCTTAGCGATAACCTATGGGTGATTGATTTATCGGGAATGTTTCAAATCAATATCACTTCTCGTATCGTACAGCACAGTAGAATCAATCTCTGAATTCGTATATGTGTGTCAAGGGTGGACACTAACTTAGTAGCTGTAATATTTTGAGATCGACCACTGACTTTTGACACAATATTATAGTCTTTGCACATTGTTACAATTACTCGACGACATTTCATTACTCAATTTGGTTAATAAGCTCGGAGCCGACAAACTGACTTAATACACACATCAAATCCGCAACACGCGACAAGCCCAAATACGGAACTGGATGAAGCCCTTATTACCGAAACGGGCGGGTAGAAATCATAAACTATAAAAACAGATTTTAACAGTGCAGTGTTATAAAAAGTGAATCGTTGTTGGAAGAATAACAGCCCGATAGACATAAATGAGGTAAGAGCGAGAAAAGTGGATATGCTGTATTGCGTTGGATAAAAAAAACCTTTTCTTGAAAGTAACAATATTTTGCACCGACAATCATTTCACGTGACACATTGTTATCGCACTTATTATGAAATTTTGTCGGTGAAACGTACTACCGGTGAACCGGACCCCTTTATTATTATTGCGAGGTCGTACAGAAAATCGATGTCAATGAAATAATAATGAGTGATTTTACCCTTTAAACTTTGCGCAAATGAATATCATAGTTGATTTGTCCTCAGGCCTTTTATCAAGCCTGTGAGAAGCTTTACGAAAGCGGCAAACATGCAGGCGTTTCAATTCATGTTGGAAAGGAGCCGAATAGCAAAGTATTTCTCGCTCATACACTAATATTGTGTATACGATGCCCATTCTTTGAGAATAGCTTAACCGAAAATGCAGAAACGTCTAAAGAGATTCAAAAGCCTGCAATGACATTGGAAGATGTGTCACCTGATATTTTCGAAATTTTGCTTAGGTAATCTTCATATGTTTAACCATATGAATAATATACATATATCAAATATCATGCTTATCATTATTATATCAATACCATAATGCTCACTGCAACACTGCTTCTGTAGGTTTATCTATACTGGGAAAATTTTCTATGATTCATGCAAACATGTGGGTTGGATTAGTCTTCTGGATGGAGCTAGCAAGTTTGAAATGCATGATCTTTTCACTGCAATTGGAGCTTATTTGATTAATAAACAAGGAATGGATTCAACAGAATATTGTCACAGTTCATAAGTATGCTCTCTCTACTGCTCCTTTGGAAGGGCTTCTGGGTTATTGCAATTGACTTATGGTTTCACATCCAGATTTTGTGTTTAAATCAAATGATTTTGCAACTTTGCAAAAGGACACTTTGATCAATCTTCTCAAGAATGATGACCTCAGCATGGAAGAAGATGATATTTGGATGGCAGTTGTGCAATGGGCCACTAAACAAGTGCCTGAACTAGAACTTGGAAATGATTTAGATAATTGGTCATCTCATGACATCAGCACAGTAAAGGATATTATAGCAGATTGTATACCTCACATAAGATTCTTCAATATATCACCTGAAAAGGTTCTTCTATTTGATGATTTATTGCCAAGAAAATTGCGTTATGATATACTTAATTATCAAATGAAAAAAGATTATATCCCAAGCATTACAATTTTATTACCAAGAACAGGACAAAGGTGTGTTACCATTGACAACAAACAAAGCCTTCGCTATGATGGAATTGGAGTAGAAAAAGATGTTGAAAAGGCTGTTGAATTATACCATGCTGCACAATATAATCTTGGCTATTGCTATGAACATGGAATTGGTGTAGAGAAGGATGCTGGAAAGGCTGTTGAGTTATACCAACAAGCAGTTGAACAAGGTTATGCTGCTGCACAAAATAATCTTGGTTATTGTTATAAGGAAGGGGTTGGAGTAGAAAAAGATGTTGAAAAGGCAGTTGAATTATTTCAAAAAGCAGCTGAACAAGGTTATGCTGCTGCACAATATAATCTTGGCTATTGTTATGAACATGGAATTGGTATAGAGAAAGATGCAGAAAAGGCAGTTGAATTATACCAACAAGCAATTGAACAAGGAAATGCTGATGCACAGAATAAACTTGGTTATTGCTATCAGTGTGTAATTGGAGTAGAAAAAGATGCTGGAAAGGCAGTTGAATTATACCAACAAGCAACTGAACAAGAACATGATGCTGCACTATTTAATCTTGCCCTTTGCTATAAAAGTGGGATTGGAGTAAAAAAACATGTTAAAAAAGCAGTTCAATTATATCAACAAGCAGCTGAACAAGGAAATGCTGATGCACAATATAATCTTGGTGTGTGTTATCAACAAGGAACTGGGGTTGGAAAAGATGTTGAAAAGGCAGTTGAATGGTATCAAAAAGCAGCTGAACAAGGACATGCTGTTGCACAGTGTGAACTTGGCTATTTCTATGAAAAGGGAATTGGAGTAAAAAAAATTCTAAAAAGGCAGCTGAATTATATCAAAAATCAGCTGAACAAGGACAGTCTTATGCACAGTACAATCTTGGTGTGCATTATCAGCTAGGAGTGGTGGTTGGGAAAGATAAACAAAAGGCAGTAGAATTATTTCAAAAAGCAGCTGAACAAGAGAATTTTTATGCACAAACTAGTCTTGGCCTTTGCTATGTAAAGGGAATTGGAATAGATAAAGATGTTGGAAAAGCAGTTAAATTATATCAAAAGGCAGCTGAACAAGGATATGCTGCAGCACAGTATCATCTTGGTTATTGCTATCAACATGGAATTGGAGTAGATAAAGATGAACAAAAGGCTATGGAATTGTATAAAAAAGCAGTTGTACAAGGAAATGCTGATGCACAGAATAAACTTGGTTATTGCTATCAGTATGGAATTGGAGTAGGAAAAGATGCTGGAAAGGCAGTTGAATTATACCAACAAGCAACTGAACAAGAACATGATGCTGCACTATTTAATCTTGCCTTTTGCTATAAAAATGGAATTGGAGTAGAAAAAGATGCTAAAAAAGCAGTCCAGTTATACCAACAAGCAGCTGAACAAGGACATGCTGATGCACAAAATAATTTTGGTTATTGTTATAAGGAGGGGGTTGGAGTAGAAAAAGATGTTGAAAAGGCAGTTGAATTATTTCGAAAAGCAGCTGAACAAGGACATGATGCTGCACAATTTAATCTAAGATTTTGAAAAGCAGCTGAACAGGGCATGCTAATGCACAGAATAAACTTGGTTATTGTTATGGAAATGGAATTGGAGTAGAAAATATGTTGAAAAGCAGTTGATTAATATCAAAAAGCCACTAAACAAGGACAATAACAAACAGTAAGCAATGTATACTGATAGTGATAGTAACATTTTAATTTATTTTTTTTGCATAACTTGAATATGATTGGCTGATATAAATTTTTACGTGGGACTAATTTGCATGTTTCAATGGTTTGTATTGTTACTATTACGGCCGGATGGTCTGAGTTTAGAGAGAGCGATTATCTTTCGCGTAGGTGTGTTCTTCTGACCGAGGGATGTTACCAGATTTAGCTTTATGTCACCGCTCTTATTCCGATAATTGTTCAATTAAGACTGAATACTAAACCTACAAGTAATCTATTTTAATAATACAAACAGAGAATCGTTTCAATAATTAATTAGGAGCTCTCGTTCCTCAATTGATTAGCGGATAACTTTCAGCTTGGTAGAGCCGTTGATAATAACCGCGCAGCTTGAGTGAGCCACTTATCGGTGTAGCCGGTCCAAATAACTAATATTTCAACGATGAAAGAAAGTACTGTAATTTCGATTTCAAAGGGAATCGTTTATTTGATAATTTCCGTCTGTGATATTAGGTCAATTCTGTGGATTAAATAAACAACATAACTAACAACATAAGTTTTTGACGATGGGATTTAAGTCGCTTATATATCTTTAGCGTCACTGAAAAGCGAAACGTTTCGGAAAAAGTGAAACGCATCATATGAGAAAAACATAAGATCTAAGTTTGCTATGCGTTTTCGCCTGTCACGAAAATCTCGTAGGCTTGTGTTACTATTCTAAAATTAACTTGATCATTTCGAATGCGGATGAAATTTTATCATGTGACTCGATTATCCGATTCATCAGACGTAACAACAGTATATTGCAGGAACAAAGTCCCCACTTTTAATTTTCGTACTAAAGTATAAAGGTGCAAATAATTTTTGTCTGAAAAAAAAATTTTTTATTTCCTATAAGCTTTTCAGGTTCCGTGAAAATTGAAAGCAAGCACATAGTCAACCCTGATAAGTCGAACTGTCAAATGTTTTAATTTATTATTAAGTCGCTGATTACAATAAATAACATAATTGGCCATAATAATAAATCTTGTAATTAAAATCATATGATTGAAAGTACAGACATTTTATGCAGATAATTTATCAAGGGTTAAAGAAAAATTTCACACAACATCTGAGCTTTATTATTTAGCAGAAAATTAACAATTGCAATTAAAACTATTGATGCTCTTTTTAAAAAATACAGTGGGTCGACAAAACTACTTCTTAAGCTCTTACTGTAACACTTACGGAATGATAATCGGCGAGTTCAATATATGACAATCAATCGTGCTTTGTTGCGTATCAAAATAGATAAGGGTTGTACGAGGCAAATTTTTTCTCGTCTCCAAAAAATCAATAAGCTAAATGTCTCCAAATCAATGACATTTTTTTCAACAGAACATAGCAAACGTTGTCCATTATTTCTATATTTTTGCTGCTGAGCACGTCTGCCCTGCCAGACGCTGTACACGTTTCCTACCTAGATAAACAAGTAATCGAAAGGTAAAATTACAAATTTATTCATCATCGCCATCAAACACACATCCAAAGAACCTTAACTTTGGTATAATATTTGGAGACGTACTGTATAAACAAAACTTTATTACGTCAGTACTCTATCAATCAAGACAAACTTTTGTCGACATTAATGGGGTCAAAACTAGATTATTTGCCCATTCTTTCAAGTGTACTTTTAACATAAGTGACCACTTTACTGCATCGATAATAAGTATGTAAATAATTACGCCATGCATGTCATTTTTCTTTTTGTTCTAACGCTAAACGGTTTGCTTTTACATGTGTGAAATGTGAAATACAAATCCGCTTTCCGGAATGCAAATAATTTATAAGTGTCTGCAGCATTTTGTCAGGATAATTAACCGTGACTTCGGGTTAACTTAGGAATCTTATTGCTCAGAGAAGATTAGTACAAGTGAACTTTGATCCAGCGATCTTAATTTGCCTCAAATTGAAGATGATCTGATCTAAGTCTAATATCCATCCATTAGACACCGCCATCGAAGAAAAGTCGCATACTTTTGATTTTTTACAGAGCTTTCAATATCCTTCAACAGATAATAGATCTAATATGCGACCAAGAAGCTCAGAACATATAATATGCATAAATGTTACATCAAGTGTAAATAAAGCTAAGGATACACGACAATCCCGCTTCAGTGCTTCCAAATCCTGATATGCAAAATGGAATTAAATAACGCATGAAGGCCTTGTGAAGTCTGTGGAGGATATAATTCAACTATAAAATATTGAAGCATCAAATCTTATTAGCCATTCCATAATAATCATAAGATAGAGAAACCCACTCGGAATCATTGCATGCTCTAATAGTTTATTAAACATTAAACATTTTTCATCTTGCTTCGTTTTGCGTTGATATCGCTTATTACTTCTGGTTCGTATGCCCATTTTTTAAACCATTCATCGAAACGAGGTAACGACATAAAAGAAATATGTAAACATAGTCTAAACATCAAAACCCATTTCGCGATGCCGATTATGTGATCCTATGCAATGACGAAAACAGGACCAACAGCAAGTTAACGATTGACTGCGCATACTTCTTACCCTACCATTTTGTAGCAGGAGAAAACTCTCTAACAAACGAAGATAAGAAACAACGAAACAACAAAAATTTACGGCATCGGTTGCAAAACAGCGCGTTTTTGTCAAATGGTTTTTCGCGTTGTGTATGTATCGATATATCTACAGCTTTTTATTGGTTAAAAATTGATATGTTGCGAGAACTTTAATTATTTGCAGATTTATTGATTAGCGGGTTGTGGTTTATAGAAATTTGCAGACTAACAACAGCGGCTTTTTACCTACCATATTATCGATGTATCTGGGTTATATTCACTTCTCAATGAGAAAGAATTATAATATGTTTTATGTGTACAATAAGAAACGTTTATTAACTTTTCTCTAAGTGTGAATTATACGTCTTAAAACTGCATTTAAAAAAAAAGTCTTATCCGGTAGACTGTTGTATTATTAGAAACTTCGGATGACCAGGGACAATGTGGTCATTATAAATAATAATTGTAAATGTATGTTAAAGTAGGAATTGTCAGCATAGAAATATTATTAGCCACTAAATGAGTTATAACTTATTTCTTATTAGAGAGTTGCATATAGAATACTAATACGTTAGTATGAACTGTTGTAAGAGTGCATCAACAGACTCTTATTAAAAGACTTTTTGATAGATTAATTAATTTCCACGAAGAGCTAAAACTTGCTCCGTGAGGTTAGACATTGATTGAGTTTTAAATAATTAGTCTATTAACATTTTGTCAACTGTCCTATAGATAAGACGGAGTTTTACGCCAAAAAAAAAGGTGCTGTTGGATTTGAAGTATGCCTCATATGGATAACCGTGTGGCATACCGATACACATACAACAATCAAATGATCACCATTCATTCAACAGACTCGGACGACACTTTTGGTCTGTTTTTGAGAAAAGAATCTCATTAAACTGCCAGAGGTTTGCTGCGAAAATACAACATTTTTTTTTAGTCTCCTAGGTATTAATATATATTATTTTAACTACAACTATTTAAGCTTTGAACAAATGAATTGCCATTTAAGCTGCATGTGCTAATAAATTTCACCATGATATACACATAATCACGTACTATGCTCTTACCGATTTATTTAATTTATTCATTTAAAGATATTCTCAAAAATCAAACATTACCAAACAAGATTCAAAAGTTTATTGACTACTTGCGATACGACTATCCTCTAAAAAGTGAGACATGGTAATATTGTCCCATGATCAACTCCTTAGATATCATCAAAATCATTGTTACGAGGTCAGTGCGCGATAGCTTACGTTGTCGAAAAGGACAATACAAGATTACGATAATATCTTTAGAATACAAGATGCTTGACATTGTGAGAGTGCAAATTGAATTCTTGTATGATATATAATACTGATCGTCATGGGCCGCCTAATGATCTTACAATTGTCTCGTACCATATATACGTATGTCTACTGATGTCAACATTAATCTCACCAGCTGAGAGAAGATTGTTGACATGCATCGTTGAGACATCGTGTCAAAATCATGACCTCGTATTGTGTTTGTTACGACTCATACCAAGATTGCTTATTGTGTTGAAACGAGCTCGTTAACGTAAGCCGTCTTATCTGATATGGTTGAAAATACAACTTCTGTAAAGTACGGTTGATCTGACGCTTTACTTAATTATGTAACACGTTACGTGTCTATATTATTTACCTATTATCACTCTCATCCAAAGCAGCTTTAGAGGTCTCCCTTAGTTGCGTCTAATAAAGGAGACAAAACTATTATTGCCATCCAGTAACATCTAGTAAGAAGAGATGAAATAAAGAATATTTTCTGAAAAGAAAGG
Source organism: Paraglomus brasilianum (assembly GCA_910592345.1). Taxonomy (NCBI): domain Eukaryota; kingdom Fungi; phylum Glomeromycota; class Glomeromycetes; order Paraglomerales; family Paraglomeraceae; genus Paraglomus; species Paraglomus brasilianum. Next base: position 9,921 of record CAJVPI010001342.1, read on the forward strand.
AAGGGAGATTAAATACGTCATTCTGGCAAACCTTATCCACGCAAGGTAAAGTTCAAATTATGGTAAATTCGAAGGACATTAATTGAGACGAAAAACAATTCCTTGTTTATTTTAAATGTTTAAAAGTAGAGTTGTCATCTAATACAACGTTTTTGAAGCATGAATCTCTACCGGCATTGATTGTTTTCTTTTTATCACCCATCAGTTGCATCGCTTGTCGGGCGATCTCATCTTATCATCAGTTTTGTTTTTTTTTTTCAATTATATTGCAACTACAACAAGCAATCTCCCAGTGCACTGTTCAGAGACTTTTTTGCTGCCATGAACGTGTTTTTAAGACGACATTTCATTGAGTTATAGTCCTATATTAATCTTTAGATAGGAATAGAAGTTTGCTACATAAATTTGTGTGCAAGTTATTGCTGTGATAATAAAAATGCCATTAGTCACATTAATCAACTTTCAGCCATATCAGCCTCTCATTTATGTCACATAATAAAATGTTTCCTTTGTCTGGTTTTGTTGCAGTCTGCCCCATATTAATATTATCTATTGTTCAGATAACTATTGACTTATGTTTAATTTTCACTAGTTATGTGATGAGCTCAGATATTCTTGCCACAAATGTTTGGGTTAATCCATCTGTTGTTCGTTTATTGACTGTTAGGTGCCAGGCTTTTAGAGCCAATCGCAGAATGCAAAGTGCATTTCCCAATATAAATATTTGTATAGTTACTATAAAATACGATAGCCTAGAGTCCATAGAACACAAATAATTGCGCATCCGTGAAAAACTCCGGAGGCGATTGTAAAGAATATAAAGAATATCCAATTGAGGGCCCTCGACTTTTCCCTAATTGTCATATTTTTATTAAATATTTACACTAATGATGTCATGCTTTCCTATGAAATTCCATGACAAATAAGAGCCTGTAAACATCACAAAAAAACTTGCTAAGTAAAGCCTTATGTAAACAACAAAGATGACGACTTTCATTGTCAACCTACCCATACGAGTTAAAGCTAGTTTTAATGCATTGTGCTAAATGATCCATGGATAGTAATAGGTCAGCTACATAAACCCAATTGATGTAGTGTCGTGCCATATGGGCATTATTTTAAATGATCCAATGACATAAACGACTTCATTATTAGGTTACTATATAAGTTCAACTAGCTTAACGTATTATGGGTTAGATCAGTGGAGCTATGCTTTTTTGATTGTCAAGCTACCGATACAGGCTGAAGCTAATGTTAACGTATTATGAAATAGATCAAATAAGCAATGAAGATGATTGGATCCAAACTTTAAATCATGTGTTGTTAAATTATTTTGCAAGCTAATCATTTTTGTTTCTTATAATTGTTCGGTACATCTTTGATTGTGATCGAATTACATTGTCGTACTGCAGATCAAATGGAGTCCGGTTCATTCACCGACAATCAACTACCGAAAAAGGCTAACTTCGAAATAATGTTGGGAATATTTGTCGGGGAAACTGATTGCCGGGGAAACTGATTGCCGGTGAAATGAACGCCTCCCATCGATGTAAAGAATCTCGATAATACGATATCCGTTCCCAAAACTCAGGCGGTTTCGATTTCTTTGGTTTACAGTCACTATTTTGTACATATTACACAGTTAAGTAAGTAGCTACCCGTCTATACAGATTTAACGTATGAGACATTAACCCATGCCATTATATTATTAGTGTTAATTGCATTGTCGAGTCTAAAATGCGGATTGTTTCTATACTTTTACCCAGACAATCTGTAAAGATTTCATTTGTAGAATTTTAGTGTTACCACAAACCAAAGTACCACGCTAATAATGATCAGTATAAAAGAAGCAACTGCTCATAATTATTTCTTGATATTGCTTACTACTGTATTAATCAACATGATAACATTTTCATACAAAATGCGCAAAACTGAACCAAAATCGATATGCATATGTCGCATACTTGTTTTGATTTATCTTTTATTCGAATTAGCTATGTATATATGGTTGTTATGCTATGAATTCATGAGACAGGAAATAGTTATAGTAACAAGTTTACCAGACAATAAAAGTGTGCCATTTCCCGTCGTTTCTATAAGTTACCAACATAAGTTTGTCATAAGTTGTAATTTTTTCTACTCTGGTAAGTGTGTGAACATCTTTTCTTAAAGCTTTACATTACAATTTTCTGTCGTGAGTACTCTGAACGTTAAATCTTAGACGTGTTCCTGCGCAATTAAAATAGACGTTAGTAACGGTTAAAAAAATTTTATTTTTTTTTTTTCAATTATACCTGATAAAGCGCGCGAAGCGGTGCGTAACGATTGCAACCAGTATATAACACAGCCATTTTTGGTAGAAAATAATACGTACAACGGCTATTTTAAACCGGAACTTGAATTAAAAGCGGTATTTCAAGAAGGACAAGAAGGCCTGCTGGAAGCAGTGTTTTTAATGACTGTCACTGATCCGGCATTTAACACTGACAACACCAATACCTCTTATATGACGGTTTCGTTGACTGACGCTGGTAATTGTAATAACTAGACACACGTATTTAGTAGAGAGAGACACTTATTATTATGTTAATTTGTTAATAATTTACTACAACTGAGACATGCTAAAAAACAAAAAACAACCTTTTTTTTTTTAATTAAAACAAATATGTTTATCAAAAAAGGCAATGACAATTCTACAAATTCAGTTCCTCCTGACTCATTAATGCCAAAATCACAACATCAAATATCTTACTACAAACAATATGACATAAGTTACGACCGAACTGAGAGAAATGTGATACCTTCCAAATACAGGTGGGGCGCTATTTATGGCTTTTATCCACCTACTTATACGTCTTATTATTATATTACTTCAAAGTCAGGTAAGCACGCATACTTGTAGAACAAAATATCATTTTTCTAACGTGGTGTGTTATGTCTAATATATTCGATATTTATAGAGAGCGTTCCAATTCCTTCTAATTATCCGAACAGTACGTATGCATCAATAGTACTTAAACCAAGTTCTATTCTCAGAACAGAAACAGAGCAGATGTGAGTAGTTACACTTATAATATTTTAATATTAATATACAGTATCATAATTATTATTTATGCTAAAATGTTGTTACTGTTTGAACCACAGATCCAATACGGTAATGTTCAGCCTCGACTAGTGTATGTAATTAGCTTTAAGCTTACGTTTTTCAATATTATTATACAGCTTCTTGATGCATTTTCCTCATTTGGTGGTGCGTTCAATGCGGCTTTTTGGTTTTACACTATTTTATTCGGTAATATACACAAACTTTTTCAATACTCAAATTTATTTTTCAATGCTATATGTTATTGCTGTTTTCAAAATGGTGCGATCATCAAAAAGTAAAAAAAAATTTTTGAAAACGATTATGAAAACGATTATAAAAACGTGACTACAGTCTACCAATAGAATTTAAGGAGAAAAGGGTTACACGATAAATAGATGAATGGCTCCTTACAATCTCGGTGCGTGCCATATGTTGATGAAATTCCTGGAGGAGTATAAATTGCTGCAAGTGTCACATAAAAAGAAAGAAATGACAATCATCATGACACTAAAACGTCACTAAAGCGTAAGGACATGTCGGATGATGAGGTACTATATATTACGTATTAATGATTGATGTTACATGTATGCGATAATAATGATCCTTTCCCCTTAGGCATCTGCAAGTACGGACGCAAGTGAAGACGAAGGAAGGCGGGGTGTCAGAAGAAAAGAAACGAAAAAGAAAACGAAACATTCGGGCCTTGATGAGGCAACCAAGGAGAAGGCAACAAAGATAAATGAAA
>CAJVPI010001343.1:0-13745 GCA_910592345.1 Paraglomus brasilianum
AATTTGATTATTCTGGAGATCCAAAGAAGTCAGAGAGGAATTTGATTCTAGAGCCTTTGCCAAAGCTGTTGCTCCTGCAGCTCCAATTTTATTAAACTGGAGATCCAAAGAAGTCAGAGAGGAATTTGATTCTAGAGCCTTTGCCAAAGCTGTTACTCCTGCAGCTCCAATTTGGTAACCATTCATATCTAATGTAAGCATATCATAGACATCTGCTAATAGTCTCAATGTCAATGTCTTATTTGGTTCATATTCCAAAGATTTCATAAAATGCTTGAAAGCATTTTCATATTGACCAAGCATCAAATAGTCTGCCCCACTATTTCTCAATTCAAGTGCATCATAACCAGTCTGTGATAATTCATTCCAGGGCATTGTCTAGCTAGCTGAATTGTTCAGGGTTGAGTATAACATAATTATGCCGTATTCTCCAACTATAGTTGTATTCTCCGCTGTCGTAGTCGGTGGTACGGAATCTGTGACACAGACTTGAGTAATACAAGCGCAAGCTGCGGAATATTTGTGACAGACGAGAAAATTCTTGACACTTTGATTATCCCGTTTTATCGAAAAATCTTAACAAGCAATAGTTTAATGAAACGATAGAAAGGCATGTAAGTGATCGTAGTTTCCTAGCAATCAGTATCTTCAGCATCTCAATTTATCTTTTATTTCGAATATTGATGATACTTTGCAATAGAATAGCTCTTAAAATCCGTGTTTGAATGTACTGTATTCATTCCCTGGTAGATTTCTATCGCTGGTAAAAGTGCAAATCGGGTTTCCGTATCGGCGATATTCGAAATCGAACTCGCTTTCGATTTCATTGAAATCTAATATCTAATTATTATTTAATTCTCACAACGAATCATTGGTTAGAGAAAATTCTCCGACCTAAAATTAATTTTATCAAAAAAAGTAGATATACGAACTCGAAGTTAATAGTAATTTAGGAACGGCAATATGCAAGATCGATCTCACACCGTGAGTATCCGAACCCAATTTTAAGGTCACTAATTGTCATTCATAGGTTTAGCAAAAGTAGAGGTAGTCAAAAGTCTCGTTAAAACAGCTAGATCTTAAGGTCAATATACGAACGCTCTCCCTCGTATATTGATCCGACATCATTAATTTTAGTTTTTATGGTTGATAACTCTCGCTTGATAATAAATCTCTCACTCTTTTACTGTCTCTTTCTCTTTCTTCCTAATACTAATAAACTCGTAACTATTACTGTGTGCCTTTCAGACGTTGAAGTGAGGTTCTGAGAATAGAAGTAAACTTTGAATAAACAAGGTTTGTTGGCAGGTCTCCCTTGTCGCATATTTAGCATCATGCAACATAGATACGAGGTAAGAAAAGTATACATGATATACTGTATTCCCAAAGTATGTGGTATTATAATATGAATCTTCTTGGAGCCCTTGGTAAGATATAATATTGCACGATAAAAGACACTTGCGCTTAAAAAATTCTACAGTGCATATTAATAACATCAACAGAACTTATTTCTTCGTAGTAAAGCTATTGCCAACATGGTTCGGTTCATGTGCTTTACTTTAACATCGATGCTACTTTGTCAAGGTATCAGTAAATAAATATTGAGATGTTCAAATAATAATCTTTGGTATACGCATTTAACAGAATAATAATACTGCTAGCTTGTTGATGAGGTTACGATTTTTGCGCTGTTTATTAGTCACACTATAAGCAACAAATTACTGTTTGCATAATTATGTTCGTGCGTTTATAGCTAATATATTGAAAAACAACAAAGTCAATCATGTCATTAAAAATAAAAAGTATTTTGGTAATTTTACAACTCATTACTATTGTACAAAAAATTGGGGTGCTTGCCGATCTATCAAAAAACTTTTGCCAATAAATAGGACCATTGTAATTGAGTCATTGGCCAGGTTCGAACCATTCACATTGATGCGTAGCACCCGCTCTAACCAGTTATTCAATTGTAACGAGGGAGTTCAGTTTTTTCAGATAATCCTTTTTCCAAAGGTGTGAAAGCGAACAAGGCCTCTCCATGAAGTGCGGCCATTGCGGGACTAACGAGATAGACTATGATGCTGCTGCTGGACATAGTTTCTGTACCAAGTGTGGATATGTAAGCATAGCACACAAACGAGTAGTCGCTGACTTCGCGTAGAATGTATCATTCCTTGCTAACCCGTCCAGTAGGTGGTTATTGAAAATACCATAGTATCTGAAGTAACATTTGCCGAGTCGGCTACTGGAGCAGCTGTTCTGCAAGGCTCTTTTGTGGGACCGGACCAAAGTGAGATGCAATTTCAGATTTTTGACTCGGAGGGGGGGGGGGGTGCATTTACGCATGTAGATACGATGTAATAGTATAACATTATTCTACCTCAGGAAGACCCCGAACATCAGGTCCGTTCCGCAGACATGGCTCACAAGAATCGCGAGAACAGTCAATACAGAATGGTATACGTTTTCATCTTAAAGATCAAGCATTCTAAACAAAACCGTTTCGCTTACCTCGACCTCCTTGATCAAATTGGATAGGGCGAAGAAAGATCCAACAACTAGGTAGTGCTCTTAAATTGTCAGAACATCATATGGACGCAGCACAGAGGTATTTCAATCTTGCCATCACAAATAATTTCATCCAAGGACGCAAAACAGTTCATGTGGTCGCCGCCTGTCTATATATTGTCTGCCGTATAGAAAAGACAAGCCATATGCTGATTGACTTCTCTGATATATTGCAGGTAAACAAACATTGAATGCTATCGATTACGAGAGATATAACCTCGATTGTTCCAAGTCCCCATCGCTTTCATACATAACCGCTCATCCTTCATATCTACTTCGAAACCAAGGTCAATGTGTTCACACTGGGTTCAACCTTTCTCAAGCTAGTCCGAGAACTCTGTTTAATCCTTCCGCTCGTAGATCCCTCGTTGTATATTACACGCTTTGCATCGATGCTAGAGTTTGGAGAAGAAACTCAAAAAGTCGCGTCTGATGCTCTACGATTGGTACAGCGTATGGATCGGGATTGGATGCAAACAGGCCGCAGACCTGCTGGCATTTGTGGGGCATGCCTGCTTATTGCGGCTCGGATGAACAATTTCAGAAGAAGCGTGAGGGAGGTGATTACAGTTGTTAAGATTGCCGACGTGACGATAAAGAGAAGGTTAGAAGAGTTTAGGAATACACCGTCGGGACAATTGACAGTACAACAGTTTAAGACAATGTGGCTGGAACAAGCATGTGATCCGCCAGCTTTTACTAGAGCCAGGCAACAGGCAAAAGAGGAAGAGCGTATGTTTGGTAGAGGGAGAGGTTTGGGGGGTGCAAGGAGCGAGAGGAGTGAGAAGGCCGGAGAGAATGAAGCAGTCGAAGATGGAATTGAAGCTGATGAGGGGGGTGAAGCAGTTGATGGGGAAAGTGAATCGGGCCTGGTATCAAACGATGGTCAACTGGTTACGGAAGAAGAGCAAGTAGAAAGCGCTGTGGATGATACTAATATAGACGCGCACAATGCGCCAAAAGGACATACTGGAGATGCAACTATAGACACTGGTTTAAGTAGCGATGATGATGACGCTCGCATCTTGACTATAGAGGAGGTAGGAAAACGTTTAAAAGATTTTCGAAAGGCTAATGAAGTACTACCGCTAAATGTTATTTGATTCTATGTAGGCTGAAAGTATAGTTGATCAAGAACTAGAGGATGAAGTAAATAGATATCTTCATGATGACCTATTACAATCAGTATCTTTAACTCTTGGTAATTGCAAGAAAAATTTTTTTGTTCAATTCCATCTCTTTCAGCGAGGCTAGTCTGAAGTTTGAAAGTTATTTTAGATGCCAGCGAAGCCGCCACTCGTCGGGCGCTCGAAGATAGTACTGAATTGGGCTCTGATTTGGACGATGATGAAGTGAATGATTGTCTATTGACTGCTGACGAAGTTAAAATAAAGACCCAAGTGTGGATGCAAGATAATGAGGAGTATCTAAAGGAAATGGAAGGTATGAAGTTGTAAAAGCGCGCGCGCGCGGGGGGGGGGGGGGACATGCCACTGGATATGGAGTTTGTAACATGTTTATATTTTGTACTCTGATAGCTAAACGAAAAAAGCAAGAAATGGATAGACAAAACGGGATAGGCACAACTCGAAGGGTATGGACGCACGCACGCCATAACACTCAATTTTTTGTTATAGCGTTTCATCATTACTTATATTACGTGTAATTCAGCGTCGACGAATGAAGAAAGATAAGCCCGGAGAGTTACCTCCATCAACGACTCCAGCTGAAGCAGCCAGACGTCTTCTCGAATCGAAAAGAGCATCCAAGAAAATTAGATACGAGGTTTTAGAATCTTTGTTTGATAACAATTTCATGGCTGGTGCGACTGTTGCATACGCTGCGTCGCCGACACCATCTTGGCGTGATTATGATGCTTCAAGCGTAAGTGGGGCAGGGTTAAGAACAAGACCCTCTTCACCAGGCAGTCAAGCTGAAGAGGACGAGTTTTCAGCCAATGCAAGGAAACAGCTTGGTTGGGCACAGGATGATGACGATGAATATGCTGACCCGTGGGATGAGTACAACGAAGATGATTAGAATTTGCTAGCAAAAAGTGTCGCTAATAATTTAATTAAGTATAGACAAATAAATGAAAGACTATAATAAATGGACTATATGAATACAACTGGTTTATTCAATTGATTTATTCTCAGACAGGAAAACAATTTTATTAGGACATGGTAAGGCAAAGAATACCAATTCCTGTGGCGAATATTCGATAGGCTTTAACCCTTCAGCTTCTTCTTCGGTCTCAATTGATTAGAGTGACCACACTACTTAAAGCATCAAGACATTACTATCCATATTTTGATAAATTAGTCAAACTACCGCCCATCTGATTACAAACCTTCTTCTTCCTGCAGTTAGTCGCTCTTGGAGGCAATCTTGCATAACATTTCCTGCAAATCATTTTTTCGCAGCAATATTTCGAGGCCAATTGTCTGAGCGATGGTTCAATAAGACCACCTCTTAGACGCAATACGAGATGAAGAGTGGATTCTTTCTGGATGTTATAATCCGCCAAAGTATGACCATCCTCAAGTTGTTTACCAGCGAAAATAAGACGCTGCTGGTCAGGTGGAATACCCTCTTTATCTTGAATCTTTTGTTTTACATTTTCGATGTTATCGGAACTATGAAAGTAAAATCAGCCATGTAGGTCGTACATAAATAAGACGCAGTACCGAGAGAGAAGGAGCTGAAATGCATATATTCGAGCGTTTACGTGCTGGAACAAGTAGAAAGTGAGTTTACCTTTCAACCTCAAGGGTTATCGTCTTTCCCGTGAGTGTCTTGACAAATATTTGCATTTTGGTACCTATTTGGACAAAGAGTACCAGATTAACAACTCGCAATTACCGAAATTTATTATTATTGTCGTGACTAAACAGGGAATAGAGGGTTCCGTCAAGTCTGAGGTTACCAAGTAAGCTGAAATCCCGCTGCGCTGCCTACCTTTTCTAACGTGTGAAAGAAATTTTCCCTTGGTCTATGGATTTACGCTGGGGAAGTTTATTTATACCCCAGTTTCACACATTAGGTCATAGTTATTGGTGTCACCAATTTGGTGCGACAAACATGACTTTAAGGTCGATATTAATTTATTTCAGCGACGGTAATTTTAATTGTTTGCATACGCATTTACCACGGACGACTACGATTGCAATAGTTAGCGTACACTATTGCATTGGACTATTGATTTTCAAATACATGATGATTATCAACGAAAGCATGTCTGCAGAATCTGTAACCATTTTTTGAACAAAAACAGTACAATTGCTTTTATTGTGCTGGAAACAACGTTTAGAATAGATACATTATCTGGCAACTTTCTTAGCTTAGGAATTTGAAGAGGAGGTAGCACGCCAAATATGCCTGTGTGGTAAATCGACGACCGAATATTTCCGACGATCACTATGAGTCACTTGTTCAGGAAGACGAGACATAGTCATTGCACGAGATCTCTATCATTAGTTTAAATTATGATATGCGTGTACGAAAGTCAATCAATTATCATTACGTTTTGGATGAAGGTCAGGTATATAATCAGGGATGTATTATGACAAAATGTAACTTGGTCAAGATGAACTATTAATTAATCATCGGCAACATTGCTTATCATCTACTTCTGCAAGATTAATATTTACTACACATACTAATGCTTGACCCTCATCGTCTCCTGAGTCTGGTAGCGTTGCTTCACATGGCATTACCGGGGCGGCTCAGCATCCGCCAATGAAAATGACTTGAGAAAAGTTTTTGGATGATGTTGCTTTGCAGACCTTTGTACGCGTTTTGTGTCGCTTGAGTGCTCTTACTAGTACAGCTAATCATTTTACTGGGGAATGTGTAATTGTTTTAGGCAATCTAATACAGGGTCCTCTCAACAGTTTTGATGTCCCGATCAAATTTGGAAATGTATAGTAGAGGCATCAGTTCTCACAGTCTTTCTATATAGAGTAATATTTAGGTTTTGTGTGATAGATAAATTCCTGTGATATCTGATATGTGACTGAAATGAAGCACATTCTTTTATAATAAGACCGCTATGATTATTATCCAATGTTATCTATCAAACAGAAGGAGTTTTTTTTTTCATTGTATTTATCTAAAATCTCAACCAAAATTAATTTAAATAGGATTCTTGATCAAAGCGGAGATTACTCGCACACCTCAGCCAAAGCATATGGTTTATTGGACAGCATATCTTAATGACGAGATTGAACGAATACAATAACTTTAAATCCCAAGTTCGTATTTTGCGATCTACGTTTAATCAATTACTTCCGAAAAATATCCAATTACTTTACTTTTTGTAGACGTATAGTTTTTGGTTGTTGGACACGTTGTGAAAATAGTGTTGTCGACTAGAGTTCATAAATTGTGGTATATTAATTAACATTATTTCTATCATCATGATGCCAGAGACGTCAGTGAGGGAATTGCACTTGGAGACATAAATCTATTAGATTGGGATTTGCAACGTTTTACTGTGGACCTTCTCAAATTTGGTAAGTGACTTAAATATTGTTATTGGTTGCGAAAAATGATCCAATGTACAATTCACGCAACAACATTGAATTCCTCCCTATTTTTCAGTGTTTAAGTTTGATACTGTGTGCATGAGTTGCGGTATTAGAGCAACCATCATGTTGTACACCGCGGTAACTAATCAATCCATTTGAAACGCGCGTTTAAAAGTGTGTTGGTCCTGGTCACATGGGGTCGGGCATAGAAGAGAAAATTAGTGACCACTCAAGTGTAGAAAATAGAACTACGCTCGACATGCAATTCGGTGCTTTACCTCCAGCTGATACGTACGTATGTACATATTTTCTTGGCTTTGTTGTCACCAGAATGCTTAAAGCAATGAATCAATAGACTTGAAACGGATGGGTGATTTGAATATTAGTCTTACAGCCATTACTTTACTATGGAATGTATTCATACGAAAAGAGCAAATCTAGAAAAGATTGCAGGTGACTACGAGCGGATGAATGAATTATTGATGTTACAGTATTCTTGTTGCAACTAGCTAGTACTCTCGGCCAGGAGTTAGGAATGGGCAAATCAAATTGTTATTTCGCACGATTGATATGAATGGAGCAGTTCTTGGCATATATTTGCGTATGACAAGTTTTATTTGCGTTATTAAATCTGCATCGTATGCAGAAAGAGTGGCGATAGATCTTCGGGAGATACAGTATGAGTGGATTGATGATTCGTCCCTCGCGTAATATTATCGACAATTACAGGAGCATCAGAAATTTTCTTCAATTTGAAGATTTCAAGCAGGCGTAGGGTTTGCTTTTATCGCATCTCCAGGATCCTTATCTATATCTGCATTCTAGTCATAAGGTGGCTAACGCGTCAATCAGGGTTTTAAATATCATTATTATTATCCAATGTCCAAATGAAGGTGATCACGGTGAAGAGAACATATTGCCTTATCAGCCGACTGCATGGGTCATTTGGGAAAGGATTTGTTTGGCACGCATCATCCAGCCGGTGCTGAAATTGACAATGAATCCAATAAACCGAGCTCGAATGTAACTACAAACGATTAGCATCGAATCAAATTCATCATAAACTTTAAATATTTTCTTGCATATTCAAATGATCTACCCCGCAAAGGCAGCTAACAGTAAACGTGCATAATTTTATTTCGGAATCCATGTTAACTCAACCATATTAACCATATTGACATGCATGCATATTGTATTTAATTGGAAGAGGCGTAAACCCTTTGTGTAAACTGTAAGTAAATCCGTGAATTCAAAAAATGGTTCGAGTCTCTAAATTATAAGAAATAGACGACAGTATTAACATTGTAAATTGCTTCAATTATATCAATGCATACCCAATTGTTGTCTTCATACCTGCAGCTGAATCACAATCATAGCTATTTCGCGGTTTAGGTAAATCTCCTGTAGGTAAGAGCTTACTAGAGTATTTACTCTCCTTCTCAAGACGTGATAGTGGTATTACATTACTATGATAGATGGTGTTCCATGTGTTGTCATCAGAACTACCCTTGTCCACCTCTTCAAAAAGGTTATTATTCCAAAGTGTCTCTGCATCTGGACGCTTATCGGGATCAGCATCACAACACCACTCAGCAAGTTTCTTGTATTCTTCTGGTGCTGAATCAGGCATCAATGGTCGTAGTCCACCCATAATATCACATACCAAATCTCTATCAAATTCTCTATCTCTAAAAGGTGGTTCACCAGTGGCAATTAAATACATAATAATACCAAAAGAATATATGTCTGACTTCTGAGTAAATTTGCAAGTATGAAAGATTTCTGGTGCAATAAAGGGTAAAACACCTTGAATGGTTGAATTTTGTTTGCATGAATTCACTGATTGAGAAAGACCCAGATCACATATGAATGTTTCTGTTTTATCATAACCATTATTATCATGTAAAACTATGTTTCCACCATGAAGATCACAATGGACTAAACCTGCATTATGGATAACATTTAGATAACATGTAATATCCCTCAAATGCTGTAATTTCATCTTCCATGTCAATTTGTTAATATTTTGATCCAAATAAGATAAAAGACTACCATTGTTAGCATACTGCATAACAATCATGTATTCTTTTGTTTCTGAATCTTGTGTCACTCCATAAGTTTTAAGGAATGGCCATATGATATTGCATTTGGCATGATTTCTGAACTATTAAATAAAAATAAATAGAGTTAGATTAAATATCACATTAGTTAGTTATATCAAAGAATGCTTACCTCAGAAATAAATAATTCCAACATCTGATCAAAATGTTTAAAACATTTGAGTACACTGGTTTTTGCTGTATCATCTTCTCCCAAGCCACCTCTATATTTGGCAGTATAGACTGTTCCATAACCACCACATCCAATCTCTTTGAGTTCATAAAAGTCAGCATACTGCATATACTGAACATCTACCATTGTATTATCTTTGTTAAGTTGTATATATCTGTCCAATATTGTGTGTATTTCATGGTAGAAAACTAAATAATACTTCCCAGTAGATGGCTCTTGGGTGATTCCAATTATCCAAACATTATCAGGGGTCAATATATCTGGGTATTTCTTAATTAGCTATTTGAATAAACAATACAATCATTACAACAATCAACGCAAATGTATACTTATTATTTTTACATGTGAAATAATTTACCTGATGAAAATCAAGTGACTGAGTATCACCTATCTGCTTGAGTGTCACTTTTGTCCATTTATTTATTATTGTATCCAACCAATTCGCTATATGTGTGCATCCATGGCATAATGGGATCATCTGTTGTATGTCTATTAATAGGGAATACTCTATCCATTGTATATATGCATCATATTCACTCTTCACATTACACCATGACTCCATAATGAATGAATCCAAAGACTTGTTGCCTGTAGTCCAATCAAGAGGTGTTGGTACTTTACACCAATAGCAGAATGCATTTATCTTAGGTTCTAATGGATGTGCACATGCTAGACATAATAATAAACCATCCTCACATTTTATTAGATAATATGTTTGTTTATGCATATCATACATGAATCCGATGGTACCCAAATATTTGTGGTAAGAATATCCAGATGCTCATCACATAACTGGTGGGAATTATACATAAAGTCAATATTTACCTAAACAATCGGTAACCGTGATATATTCACACAAATATTTGATAATCACCTTGTCATAATATAAATCATGTGTCTCATCTGTTATCTCAATGTAACAAATACATAGTCATCAATAATAGGTAGAGTATACAAGTGTACATATCCATCTTCCTCAACATCAATACAATCGAATGGAATCCATTCCAAATAGGGTTGATTTGGTGAGTTTGTTTGTGATTGAGATTTCTTAATAAACTCATCGAGTTGCTTATTGTTGCTAGTCCATCCATCGGACAATTGTTTATGTCCACAGATGCACCGCACAGGACTACATCGGAGTATTCCACATGCAGTGCAGAATCCATATCGAGAATAACAATAATAAAAGCGTTTATCAGCAACCATGTAATAGTTGTTGTCATACTTGGTAAACCCCTTTATGAGATCGTTGCGCCATTGAAGCCATCTTTTGTATCTTCTGAACCGATTATCGTCATTATTGTATTTGTGTTGGAAGCGAGTATATTCTGGCAAACTCACTCACAAGTGTCGGTGTACATTCTTCGTTAATTCCAAGTAATATCAACGTTATCGTCGTCTCATCATATGTTTGCTTGCGAACAGCATAATGGACGTTGTCAATTTGGGTTGGCTTTATATCGGTGATTTGCGAGCGAGGAATCCATTTAAGTCTTAATAATATTAAGTCTTTATTTTCACTTTCTGAGGAAGATTTTACCAAGTTGTCAATCGCTGGATTATTGACCCTTGTAACTAACGACATGGTTTGAATAAAAATTTTTTCAAGCAACAAACACTTTTATTGTGTTACGTCGCACAGTTACTCGGGTTATCTCTATATAAAAAACATCTATAATTAATTCCACCAACAATTACACAGCCCTATTAGAAGTATTTTGAAGAAAGAACAAGGAGCATATGTTTTTAAAATCAATGATACTAAAATACTCGCGGAATATTCAGACAAGAAAAAATGGCTTATGAAATTTATCAAGAACGAAGAATAGAAGAAATATATAAAGGAAAACAGTTTAACTCACTGAGGCTCCACCGATTGAGCGATTTATAAACAAAAAATAGGTTTTATAGTTTTGACTTGTTGATGAAAGACTGCTTGAACGCATTCGTTGAGCTTTGATTTGCATTTTGCTACTTATTATAGAGAGTGACTGCATGGGAAAAAAAATACCTAGCAGCAGAAGTTCAGGAGTAGGGTGAGGTGATGCGGGGTGTGGCAGTGAGCGACTCAGCAGTTAATGTTGAATTTATTGGGAAAAATAGAAGGGAATATTGGGAGAAGCGGGTGGGACTGTTGCAGAAGAATTTGCCTAGTTATTCTTCATGTGTATGCCACGTTATTTCTTATCTCATACTGTAAGGCGCCGCAAATATACAAAATTGCTTTCTCCTTTTCTCACAAAGAACACATAAGAGAACCTTTTGTGAGGTTTTTTCGAGATGTTGAGGGCATTGCAAAAACATTACTAGCATAATAAATTTTGTTTGGAGACCGGCATCACAATGTTGGCTGCAAATTGACGCCGGTGGAATTTATTTTCAACTCAATACTCGTTTGAATATTTAACTAAAAAATTTACTATACAAGCTTGTAACCCGTCGTATGTGTGTAATGTGTAACCGTCAATAATGCCATGATTTACAGAGCATAATAATAACGACGAAAATAAACTATTAAGCATTCTTATATTATATAAAACATATAAATTTATTATTCGGTTAAATTTCAAGTCTTAATGACACAGTCGTTAAATGGTCAGATTCTAAATCTAATAGAACTACTTATTTCAGATATTCGTCCTAATGCTCATGGTCTACGTAAATATAAATTTTTGTGTGTACAAAGAAATTAAGGAAAAGAGCAACTGTCGGAATTATCTGTTTATGAAAATGAATATAATAATTCTACTGAATATGAATATGAAAAATAATGCATTTCTTGGAGTTAGGTTGCGCTTGTGGTTGCACCAAAACGATTCCGAGAGCGAGTTATGTGAGGCGTTTCAAGCTCTCTCTGGACCCGGACAAGATAAATATTTTTAATAGCCCAATGGGATTGGGAATAATAAATACTATCTGACGTATTTAAAAAAACGCGTGCTAATATGAGAACGTTTGCTTCTGAGATCACATAACACCTCTCTGCCAGGAAACGTACTGTATCTCAATATTAAATATGTTAGGAATTGGTCGTACTTACCTCAAAACCATCTGGCAACAAATGGGATGTAACATTGTAATGTAAAAAAAGTGCCGCGATGGAAAACCAAAATAACAATTGATAAAAACTTTCTCGAAAACTATGTTGAAATACATGGATTACCAAGTCCTTAGAAATGTCAATCGCATTACTCGATCGTTTGTATTTACCATAAAATTTGAGTTGTAAATCGGTCTATCGACAATAGCGCGTTAAAGTTGTTAAAATGTGATGCAAGTTATGGCACTAATTAACTCCTTATGGTCAAATTATTTGTCCAAGAACGAATTTATGTGATACTGTCAGAACGGCTGACAGTATAACGCTCGCAAGGAAAAGAAGCAAAAGATCTACTGGAAAATACAAAGAACATCTGGTTAAGACTAAATTAGAGAGTAACTATTAAACAAAGATACGAATTAGCAGAAGAACAAATAAAATTAGTAGTAGAGAATTACAGTATCTTGTAAAGTAATTATTGCCACCGCCCATTACAGTTACGATTAAGCACAAAATTTTCACGTTCTCTGATTACCAGGGAGTAGAATTTATTATCCGAGTCCGCGCAAAAATGCATTATTTGGATTCAAGATAAAGCAGTACGCGAACAATTATTTATATTCTCGATGAAGACGATATAATGGGCAAAGGTTCTAATGGCACACTGAACATGGTTTTAGAAGATGAAAGCATTTAAAAGCTTGTGATAACGCCGGCGGTCAGAATAGAAATAATGTTACTATTTAATTTTATCTGTATTAGTATTCGGTTATTTGCGGTTATTATTATTATGATTGAATTACATTGTCCTGCATACTAAATTTAAGTGTGATGGTAGTTAAAAGCTTTACAGAAAAATTGTGTGCATTATGCTGTTGAGGGCGTGAAAAGATCGAGCACCACTGAACTAAACAAAGCTCAGTGTTGCGACAATGGAAAATTGAGGAATTTTTGGCTACTTTCTATCATTCAAATTAAATTAAATTACATTCCAAGTTAAAAAAAAAAGCTTGCTATTGAAAGAGAGATTTATTTGCTCTCTCAACTAAAGTTCTTAGTTTTTCGTTTTATATTCTTCTACTTATTATAATCGTTATTAATGTTCGTTAATTATTATTGGTTTTTATTTTTTCGTTCTTCTTGATAAATTTCATATCTATATACTTTTTCGTATAGAGGTACGCTATATGAAAGATACGTTATCATGATAAGGTAAAAAGTATCTCAACCAAGTAGTAATATACAGTAACGTGCAAAAGTATCCTACCGGTTGTATCATCTAAACGTACATAATAATAACTCCTTAAATTTTC
>CAJVPI010001344.1:0-13742 GCA_910592345.1 Paraglomus brasilianum
AACATTAAGCTGATATACGAAATTTTATATAAGTGATTAAAACATTATCAATATCGAATTTGACTTTCTAAAGGGTACCACTCAAATGACTTGAGTTTTGTGATCCACACGTCATACCTGATTGGTCATAACCTAGCTAACGTCGACAGGCTGCTTCAAATTAATCCTGTTAGTCTATCGATATTATGTTGTGATTTGAAATTATGGAAATCCAACTTGCTGAAGGGCCACAGTCGTTGTCCGAACATCAGGGGCAGAGTCAGCAAGAGGTTGGCGAAGATTCTCATATCATTCGTCCTGATCAGTTTGTATTTCTGAAAATGCCGAGTGGAAATGTTAAAGCAGTAAGACTCAAGAAAGACACGTACGTTCATATTCATGACTTACTTGGTGGAGTTATGAATTAATTATAATGCTCAATTTAGCCAAGTATCTCTCGGCAAGTTTGGCAATTTTGATACCAATAGCATTATCGGACATCCTTACGGATACTCATATGAAATTTATGAGGGAACGAAAGCCAAGGTTATAAAGAATGTTGCATTTGTCGAAGTTGGTATGTGAATTTTTGCGTGTAGTATGCTGTAGGAATGTCTGTTTGAGTCTGATATTTGCTTCGATGAAAAGACGATACTGAAGCGAATAATAGGGAGATTGTGGATGATCCGGCAAAACAGAATTTATCTCATGAAGAAATCGAAAGAATGAAGCAAGAAGGAGTGGGCGGACAAGTATGTCTTGTTTTTAGCCTCGATTCCTGTGTCATACGTGCTTGATAAATTTAACTGCATTTATAGGAAATTATTAAGAAGGTCGTTGAAGGTCATTCGACTTTCAATAAAAAGACAGAATACTCCAAGGCAAAGTATATCAAGCGTAAAGAAGCGAAGTATGTATATCGGATGAGAAGAGCTTTTATATATATGAATTAATCCAATTTCTTGATAGGTTCTCAAAAGTATTTACACCCGTTAAGCCAACATTGTATTCGGTATGGAGCTATGTTTATAATAATCGCTCAGAGAAAATAAGGTAATGATTGGTTTCGCGTATAATTATGATATTAAATATGGTCACGACTATACTCACTTTGATTCTTATTTATATGCACAGAGATCTTCGTATAGACACACTGTCTCAGATCCTAACTTTGGCCAACGTGCATGCGAATGCCAAATATATTGTAATAGATGATGTTCGGGGAATGTTGATTTCCGGGGTAATGGAGAGACTTGGAGGTATATGATCTCTGTTTCTGGAGATGTCTGTTGGTCATATTGAGTACGAGGTCTTCTATTTGACCAATCTCTTTGTCCAACTCAACGTAACCAAAAGAAATTTTTAAATCAAAGGATATGGTTTGGTTTTGGGAATTCATGAACACGAGACTCCTAATTATGATATAGTAAAGTACATGAATTTTACTAAGAAGATTGCTGACTCATTAAAGACATTGTCATGGATACAGGTCTTTAAAGAGGACAATGAGCGTAAGTATGCATATTAATATTTATTGGTAATCAATAAATTAATTAATTATATCTCTGCTGCAAACAGAGGATTTCTTATATAAAGATGAATCTAAGTTAGAAGAGAAAGACCTTGAATTTTATTTACGTAAGAAGATGCGATACGAAAGACTTAATGATGCAAGACAGGCTCTTTGGCAAGGGGAATTTGATGGGTATGTATGGCGTTTTCTACGCGAAATTTGAGATCTTTTTCAGCTACTTTTGGTTTACTAATATTGCAATATAGGTTACTAGTTGCCAGTCAATATCAACCAAAGTCGATTATAGAAGCCCTGCTTCCCTACGTAGCCGGATCGAGACCAATTGTAATATATTCTATACACAAAGAGGTAGGGGAGAACGATTAACGTTCACTGTTCACTATGATGTATTATTTTCAATCATCAACCTCATAATAATATACTGTCTATTAGATACTTGTAGATGCATTTACTTATCTTCGAATGTCTAAACAGTGTATTAACCCCGAGATTACAGAGAGTTGGTTACGCAATTATCAGGTGAGTCCTAATTATAAAAGTCAGCGTCTCGTATTTGTGTTCATTCAATGACTTTGTGCGTTGCTTGCGCAGGTATTGCCTGGACGTACACATCCAGAGATGACTATATCCGGCGGTGGCGGCTATATCTTACACGCCAAGCGGATTATAAATAACGATGATCCAGGCGATGCTGGTCCGTCTGTGGAAACTGTGAAACAGCAAGTAGATAAATCATCCAGCAGCCAGGATCAGACGATGACAGACGCAACCGAATAACATGAACAATTGAGTGCTGTGACTCGTCTGCGAGCACCAATTAAAATAGATCTTACTGTACGAATAGACATAAGATTAGACTGGTTTATTGACTGATCATCGTAAAGATTCTCTGCAAGTGAAAACGATAAATGTCTGTAAGATGACGTTTTTGTGTAGTTCCTGTACTTCTAATATCTCTATGTATGTGATCAAACGTTGTCCATGCGTAGTATTAGTTTCAGTAGTCAAAATAACATTGACATCGCAATAAGGTGGGCTACGATATCATGGATGATACGTTTATATTGTCGCCCATAAAGATAACATGGAATCTTCTCCTCCGGATAACAGCGTATTTATCTAAAACGAAAAGAGAAGAAATAGACAAAACACGCCACACTTGGGGTTATGCGGAAGATTCACTTGATTATGCCTTCAAATGATAGTACCAGGCTCACCTCAGGATCCCAGCAGATGCTTCTAACAACCTCAGTATGTCCGCCTTTCAGCACCTGACAAAATTGCAACTCATCCACAACTACATGTATTATGGAAATATCTCCTCTGTTGGCATCAACGAAGGGTAATGAGAAATATGTGTGTACGCATAATAATACTTATGTTATGCAACCGGTTGCTTACCCGTTGGATCCTCCTAATAGATATAGTCTTTGCGTATTATTATTATAATAGCAATCAATTATGTAGTCGATCGAACAGACTCCATGTGATGAGAACGATCTAACATCTCCAAAATTACACAAGGCGTCGCTTTCTATAGACCACAGACCAAATGTTTCAGTATGCGTCAAGCAATAGACATATTCGCCTTGCGGACCAAAGTATCCAGCTTTATGTACCGTGGATTCAGAATTTATCACTGAGACTAGTGCCTCGTCTTCATCAAAATTACTTATGTCGTAATTACACACAATTCCATCCTCTGCTCCCGTCAACAAACGAGAAGCAGATATTGGGTGAAATTGAAGATTGGTAACATCGTCACTATGTGACTCAGTGAATTCGGTTATTATGGATGAAGCACGTATATCCCTGTTTATCAGGTAAGCCCAAATATCAGTACACTACAGTTAACAGTTTTATACATCAAATTTCGTATGTAGCAATCACAAGTGTATTCACCAAAAGATAATTTTGGCATCCTCTGCAACAAGCTCAGTTCCTGCCGCGAGAAGCGTTTCTGAGAAATTAACATCGAAAGACAGCAATGGCTCAGCATGCGTTGCTATAGGAATGGCAGTTAGTATATTATATATATCAACTGTCAAAAGCTCATTATATATCATTTACCTTGATAAACTATCGAAGGCTCATTGGCGACCCTCAAGTCCCAGAATGCGATGCGACCATCCTTTGAACTTGAAATCAAGTAGAAATCTCCTTGACTCTTTATTTTTGTAATGGGTTCTTTATGAAAAGGAAGTACTCGAGTATTATTTAAAGTTTGACGATCATATAGTTTTATTTCGTTTTGTGACCCAGATACTATGTAAGAGGAAGAATTAGCGGTTATGTCGAAAATGTAAACGTCTGCTGTAGAAAATCGAGTCCTGTATATAAGACTGAGTGGAGAGAATACGAAGTTGGCCATTATAATAAAGATTTCTCGACAAAGTGAACATCTGACGTCATGTGCATTTAGGATGACGTCTCGGGATATTTATCTACTTCAATATTAGCTAGCATAGCAAACTTTCTCTGGTTGAATTTTATTGACGAATAATAATAATAGTAATAAAATAATTATCAATAATAATGATGGATGATAAACGAACTGTTATCTAGCCTTCTTAAACTTATACACTTGCTAAAGTATTTAGAGCTCTTGCAAAAAGCAGGTCTATATTATTGTCATCTGATAAAAGTCTTCATCGCCAGTATTATCATCATCGATTTCCGTAATGTTCGACCCTGTGTATTCTCATCTGTATTCTCATCTGTAGGCATCGATCGAATGAACTCTGTTCTCTGATAAATTTTACAGCTGTTCTCGATCCCACGAGATATGCAGTACATTGACTTTCTAATTGAAACGAAAAGCACTCGTAATGTATGCCCTTCTGCGTACCGAGCTTTCTGCATTGCAATAGTCATTCGCCTTATACGCACCAGCTATTACAGACGAAGATGCATCTAGTAAAAGTCTGATCTGACTTAACTCCGTTAATACTAATAAATTTATTATTAAGCCCTAAAGTAACAAAATCAAACTAATCGTTTCTTAATTTTATTATTAGTTCATGACTCTTGGCTTGCGGGTTAGTACCAGCTACTAATTGATTGAAAAAACCTTTCAGCATATTTTTGAATGCCTCGGAAGCTTGGTAATAATATATTAATTTAAAATATTGGTTTATCGTTTTCTGTTTTCATTTATTCCATCCAAAACTCTATCTGCAATTTCCTTTTTAACGTCTCTGGTCATCATCTGGAATATGATCCAACTCTTGATGGTCTATCAATCCCCATTCATGAACAACGAATGGCCATTGAAATTTGGGGTCTTCTTGGATCCTCTTTAATGCCTCTGGGTGACGCGAACAAATTAATTCGATCAAATAATACAACTGAATTCGAACGGGAATCCTCTATTATAACGAGCTTCGACTGTATATTTAGTTTAGGAGGAGATACAGAGCAATGTAATTAACTGTTGTGATTTTAAGCGAAGACTTCCAATTCAAATGAATCGTATATCGAGCTATATAGCATGCTCACGTGGTACTATTGTTATATAGTAATAGGCACTTCTTTAAAAGGTTTACTTTGAATGACGCCGTACTTTTTTTGGTTTTGCATATTAAGCCGTAACTTTATTGTGTTCTCTAATCTATGTGTACTTTTTTTATTTCTACCACCGATCCCATATATTTAAAAAGCCAACCTCTATTGACCCCTTACCAAACCCACTAGCAGATTTCTTTCTTACGATTGCAAGTCTTTCTGCTGCAACCTGTGTAGTATAAGAACTAGTTTTCTTACTACATTCAGCTGGACCACTTACAAACCAATCAGCGTTTGTCAGAATTATCTTATCTAAAATTCCCAATACCCCCGATCCATTATTCTTAACAGGAATGCGTTTGCCTCTTGCTAAAAACTTTGTATCATTCAAATGGGGAAGAGAAGCTTCAAAATGCATCCAAGTACGGAAGTCTATATTGCTTTTGAGTATTTCTGCCGCTTTATGATGATTATCAGTAAATTTTCTAAATGTCCCTGAATGCAGAACGCCGCCATCAATCGGGAAATCGGTAGCGATATATACGTTACTTATTCCATTCTTTTTCTTAAGCTGCTGGATATAATTTACGAGATCATAGCTACATTCAGGCAGCTTAGTTGAGTCGACTTTCTCCATCCGCCAATGAATAGCCACATATGGATGCAGGGAAGCTGCTGCGGCCTTTGCCCGCTCGACTAGATGATCAGCATATTCAACTGGAGCAGGCAGATCACGAAGACAAGAATATCTGAGGTTATAGTATAGCAACAAGACATCCGATTCAACAGATAGAAGATTATCGATGATAAATTGTGCGACTTGAGCCCGCCAAGCGGCTGATTTGGACCAAACGGACTCGCGACTCGTCATTAAACTAAGAGCCGTAGCGATTTGTTCATCTTCGTCGTGATATTTCAGATAGTCAAATGGTTGCAAGCAGAACCGTTTCTTTAGTCTCTTGATATCAAGCTGTTCCGATGCAACTTGGTTTTGCTCAGACTTCTGACTACTTAGTAAGACAACTTTTGCAGTGGGTCTTCTAGCTCTAATCTCGCTCATCTCCTGGTTCCACGATTGGAATTGATCCTGCGTGATAAACACGGTTTTCGGAGAACTTCGTCGAAGCGATTCGATAGAGTAATAATAATCAAACGAAAAAGACATACATCCACCCAGTCTTGCATTACCAACATTAGGTAAGATTATTACTCGATTGGTTCGTTGGGCAAAACTAATTATGTTTCTCAAGTGTTCCCGTGCCTTTGATTCTTGTTCCCTTATGATAAATGGAAATATAAATCGACATATGGAGGAACCACAATATTTACGATTTATCCGTTCTTCGGTCATACTAGACACTTCATCAACTTCGAGAATAGACTGAGAGTTTTGTAATGTCTCCTATAATTGATAAAAGTATAGGATATTAATAATGAGGTATCCTAGTCTCGTTATTGATCAGTGTCCTATATACTTACCACCTCATCAAAGCTATCTGTTGATATTATTTCTTCGACATATTCAACGTTATTTCCATTACTGTTGTAGATAGTTATGTTCCAGACCAAGAGACAAATCGCGATAACAAAGCATCGTATAATCCATTTCTGACGAAACGTTTGTCCAGAGATTTGTGCAAAAACGTTATTATTATTATTATTATAGGCGGCTAAGTCTATGTCTGCGTATTGATTTGTTTTCGGCATACTGAGCTAGAAGTCCGTGTATTCCAGATACACACAAGAAAATAAAGGGTAAAAATAATAAAAGAGTGTGAAGATAAAGAACAAGCTAATGAATTATAATTAAAGGTGGTCAAGAGTATCCGCACTAATAAAGGATCGCAAAACGCCAAGAGTATCCGCAGACTATATCTTGCTCGGGTGTTTACAGATACATAAATAGAATACAAAGACAATAATACCTTAAAGTATAAATCTGGCAGGGTAGAGTGTAAGATGTACTACCCTAAAATTCAAGCCTGCAGATTCGGGCGTAATTGCAATGTACGACCCCGGGTTTCAAAATAGAAGAGATGAAAAACTATCATTTATTTTTCGACTGCTCCAAGGTTTGTCGCATGTTCAAGCGATTCGATTGCTCAAACTCCTGGGGGAAACTCAATACAACACTTAGTGACATATCCCGCATTAAAATATTAACTGCTGTGTGGTAGAATCAATTAGAAACTAAAACAACTTGACCCTTTCTTTACATATTTGCGAATATTATTTGACAATCCAGAATGTGACACTATACTTTATTATAAGAGATCGATATTATACAAATGTGCAGCACTTGGGTGCTGTGCAAAGCTATATTAATATTCTCTATTTTTATTGGCGTTCCCAAAGCTCTCCATCGTCACGGGTACTAGAGTCGCACACGGGTGATACGACAAGAAATCGATCGCGTCTTCACTTCACAATCTTAAAACTATGTTGTCGCATTCGCAAGAAACCGTCGAACAACAGGAACACCTAATAAACATTACTAACAAGGTCATCAATAGCCTTCAAAATGCAAGTCTTAGCCATGATGCTATCTTACAAGCCTTGAACTTATTGATGATATCCTATAAATATAAAATATCTATATCAGTTTTTATCTGCAATATCGCATCTTAACTCTAAGCGTTCACGAGGCTGCAAGTCCTCAATGCGTATATTCCATCCGCAAGTCTTCGTTGGATAATGTTAATAAGTTATTACAGTACGACAATATATCAGCTAACATGGACATTTTGAACTCAATACTTCAGCAAGTAAGCTGACAACATTAATTGATCATGTTATGACAAAAGTCATTACGGTATTCTTGATTCAGTCCGACACTTACAAAGTTTAGATGCAAATATATTCCAACCATTTAGAGAAAACGATGGACGAAATGCTGTCCGATACTTCTACTACAGCCCCTATCTCGCTGACATTTGTACCTGTGAGTGTAGTTTAATATTAACAACTGCGTATAGTCCATCATATTCTAGTAAACTGATCCTCTATCTATCTATCTATATTTAGTTTCATATGTCGTATCTTGATCTGTTATGCACTTGCATAACGAGGACCCATTCTGTATTCAAACAGTCATTCGAATATACAGAATTGATTATTAATCCACAAGAAAGTTCAGACGCGAGTCTATTTGATTATCTACGCAATTGCACTATCAAGTCTGCTCGAGGTATACTCATTACTGCAAAGGTTGGTTTTTACATTCATACGCTATAAGTAGTGCAATTCAACAATCACCTAAAGCTCGTTCTTTGCCATATAGCACCTGCTGGGTCGCACGGAATTTATTAATGACGACAATCTCAGCCAAGAAATATCTAATTGGTTAAGAAAAGCTCACTCGACGCTGGAAAAATATCTTCTATTCCTTTTGGACTATACCCTAAATATCGGCACCATTAAGGATGATAGGAAGCCGTCATTATATCGTGATATTGCCAATGGTATTTGCTAGTTGATTTTACAGTACTATAATAAGAAGCAAGTTTCACGGTATTTCTATTATAGTTTGCAACACTCTTATCACCATAGCGGATATTGCTGCTGCTGACTTTCAATGGTACAATCTTTCATGGAAATACTTTGTCAAATTATCCGCTCAATGCGATTGCCAATATTTTCAGGAAGCGATAACGGTTTCGAACTATTCTTCATCTGCTTTGCGTTTTTTCTATTTCATAATGCTAACATACAAATATATGCATGTATAGCTGTCACCTGTACTACGCAGTTTATGTCGTGAACTCCACAAAAATTACGCGAAACTATTGTCATCTTTAGCTCTTTTAGACGTGACAAATAGGGACATAGTAAGCAACAAACAGCTAGGACGACAGTTGGCTATCGTTAGATTTTATGTGGCCCATTTGCTCGATATAACCAAATGTTACGCAAAGGTTATTGTAAAAGATGAGGAACAAATGGAAGAATTCTGGAGGTGTTTAATTTATATCAGAAGGTAATCTCGCATATCAATGTATATGAATATCTTAGCTTTATGTTAACCTAAACCTAATTGTGCTACTTAATAGCAAACTGCCACCAGAAAACTATACGCAGTTTCAATTGTCAACGCAAGCAATGCGTATTTTACACGACCGAATTGTTCCTGGAATAAACAACGTCTTTCTGGCTCTAGCGAATAGTTTGAAAGAAGAACATCTGTGTATAAAAGCTATTTGTAGCTTTGTTAACTATACAGTTACTACGGATGAATCAACCACTGTAACTTCGATAGGGGAAGTGGAAATTATGTATGCCAAGATACAGTACCTACAGACGATACTACAGAATTTCTGTGGCTATCCAATCCAGATTCAAACTCGCCTTGTGTCAGCACCAACGGATAGTGAAACAGGAGCACAGAATTGTTTTTTGCTAAGAACTTTCTTTAAACTTGTAGATGACTATTTCATTGAACGTATTACTGCATCAGGGAGCCCAAAGTTTAATGATTATTCCGAACTATCAGATTCGATCGACGAAAATTCTCGCCCAGTCAATGACGCGCTGTATGTTCAGATCGTTGTAACTATAACTGTATTGGGAAACATTCTGCCACCGACACTATTTGTTGTTTGGGAAATGAGACTATTGGAAGCATTACTACTGTCAAGAAGTCATTTTCTATGCGGGATAATCATTGATTGTTGGGGTTGTGTTGCTAGATCTCTAAACCCGATCGAGCTAGATAACCAAATTCGATTTCTGATAGATTTGGTAAGGATCTCGTTCGATACTTATTTTCAATGAAAGCTTATTATTGATGCTGTCTCCATGGGCTTGTCAACAGCTTTCACATCTAGCAATCAACTCTCGGCCTTACCGAAGATTACGAAGGCTTATCAATCGCTTATCTTATTATCTGCCACCGGAAAATCAGGTTTATGAAAGTTTGATTTAAGACTGAATTGACCAACACATCAGAGGCTGTATTTAATTGTGTATGATGTCTGCACTAGTTGAATATTGCCGACAAATACGCTGTGAAATGTCTGAGTAGATATTGTATAGCTCGGATCGAAAACGATGCGGATATAGATAAAAAGGTTTGACCGTTTGCTAAAGTTCTACGATGCAATCGCGATCTTCTAATAATACTTCGTATACTGTACAGAAACTACTTATTGCGTGTGCGGACGTATGGAAATTTTTGAATCGGTTAATGGACGAAGAGACATCATCGCTTTATAATGTCTTATTTTCGATAGTTCGTAACTATAATAGCTAATGTTTTATTCCAGTATTTATGCGTATTAATACTATATATCTTGCAGACAGAAGTCATCCATCTTGCAAGACATATTGCAAGAAAAAGAGAAATTGAATCCGACATCAAAACTAGACTTGTCGACCTGGCTACAGAGGCTTTGCGAAAGATAACGGGACTTGCTGTTTCTGGGAACGTCCCAAAGATATCAAAGACAAACTTAGAGGTATAAATGCACACTATCGGTACTTTTTACGTTTCATTAATTATAACCCATATTTTATATTTGGTCATCGAAGCGACTTGTCCTTAGTCTCGAGGCATCTTTAACATTACTAACAAGCCTCCAGCCATTGTCTACGACGGATAGTATGCACGTGAGTTGTGTTTAACTCGCACATTTTGCTAGGTATTTCTGCTGACATGTAAGTTTTCATTTAGATTTTGGATTCGATAGCTGGATGGCTCTCTTCAAATTCGTTTTTTGCGGCCTGCGTATGCCTGATGCCTGTTTGCAGCTTCATAGGTAAATGTGCAGACTTAGAGCTTGATGAAGATAATAAGGTAAGCACAGAAATCATTGGTTTGACTTTAGGTAGAATGCAGTTATCAATTTCTCATTTGTTTCTAGGCGGCTGCATTTGATGCATTTGCATTTATCTGTAACGAACTATTACGTAGTACTCATTGGGTAGTTCAGCACGAGTCAATCGCACAAACAGTCGGTATTGTACGTCATTAATTTCTGTTTCGAGGCTACATTATGTGCGCTAACATTGACTGTATGCCCAAAAGGTTTATTTTGTACAGCATACTCATCATCTAGAAATTATACGAACTTTAGTGCCACAAGAATATCAGGAGCTTATCGTGAAATTTACCAAAAATATGGCTACAAATTATACTATTAATAATGATATTAAACTAGAAGTAAGCCAATGGATTGCTGCATTTGGAGGGAATAACAGACGATCGCGCACCGTGAGGCTGCATAGTATTTCTCATAGGAGTATTCTATCATTACCCAGCCGATCAATGACGACACAATCCGAACCCTCTCTTCCATCAGATGACTTGATTGTCAGTATTCGCAAAATTCGTCAATATCTATGGAAATGCAATCTGACGGACAGTGCAATTGAGTTTGGTTCCGAGTTTACGACAGCTCTCACAGATCTAAATGCAGAGTTGACGCAGTTTTTTCAAAAACATAATAACCACGTTGAAGCTTAGAAGTAATAGCAGAACAAAAGGATGTGCTGATACACTAATAGATTTCAAATGCTCGATCGCCGTGTGTAACAACGCAATCAAGTATAGCTGCTTTTAATAGGCAATAAATGTTTATATACACGGCATACAACGGAAATAACAGTGCGCATATCATTTAATTGGACAACAAGACACAACAGCAATATGGGGCACCTATGAAGCCTTGGCTAGTTCCAGAAATAAACTGCAAATTGAAATTTACCATACTGTTGTGATCAATGGATATGTTACTGTTATTGCATAGTATCACGCAACGAAACCATAACGTTTTCTTCGTTTATCGCATTGTAGAACAATACACAACGTCTCTACAATCAATTTAAACAGCTTCTGATGCTCTTTTGACATGCTTATCCTTAACACTCATCCGTAAATATTACCCACGAGCTAACCAAGCTCTTACTCTCTTTAACAACATCCAGTCTCGCTTCCTCTTCACTCTCCTCGGCTTAACAGCAATTCACCATGAGGACTGTCTTCATTATCCCTCTTCTCCTCACCATAATTGGTTTAGTTTCCGCAGCGCAGGACTGGATGGTACGTTAACAATTATTCTATAAGCGAACTAACATCGCACACAAACTAATCTTATAGCAATTACTGACAGATCATCAACCCCGTTGCCGCAACAATTTGGACAGCCGGGAAAGACCAGAAAATAGCCTGGGTTATCTTGACTGCAAAAGATAAAGACTTTAAACCCAATCCCGATGTCACCCAAATTAACATTGGTAAGATATTCACTGGCTCATATTCATGAAAGAAAACCTTGCCGCTAAAGAATTTATATATTTCTTATTTCCAATTAGACTTGATGGAAGGAGACTTTGCAAATGCCAACATAGTGGCACACATTGCAACAGATGTTCCTGTGGGGGCCCAAACGTATACTTGGGCCAAAGTTCCCGACTTTGCACAGGGAACAGACTATTTTGTTCGCGTTGGGACTGACCAATGGTGGAGGTAAGTAGTTACAGATGCATATTGCAAGTCATATTAGCCTCGATGGTTAGCCTGGTTACTGATCGTTGCTGTTCATTCCAACGTTGGGTTTCAGATATACACATGCCTTTACATTTAACGGGAAGGGCACTGCAAAATCGTTGGCCCAACCTGGTCAGTATATATTATATATTTTTTTGCGTTTACCATTTGAGCTTTTCAGGTCAACTGACAAAAATTTATTATTTTTTGCAGCACCCCAAACCCCCGCATCTGCTCCTTCACCTGATAATACGACTGGGAATAGTACTACCACCACCCCTGGAGATAATCCGCCTGCTGGGACTGGAGATGCGACTGCTGGGGGAAGCAGTACGTCAACCACAACTAGTTCCGCTGGCGCAAGCGCAACCAATAAACCGTCGAGCAATTCGAATAAAGCATCAGTTGCAGTGACGAACGGCAGCGCCACATTATTGACAGCGATGTTGACTGTGATTTGTGTGGCATTTAACCACGTCAGATATTAATTTAATAATCCGAGATACAACAACAATAGACATGTCCTATAGATATAAATAAACTCTCCACTAGCTCTAACAGTTTATTATATTGCTTTTTTTTGTTTATCGGAAAGTTTTCTTCAAACAGTAAGGTGCAAGTCAGGTGCCATAAATTAACACGCGGTACACTTTTCGCGTTCAATCGTAAGTGTAGACAATAAAAGAACGCAGAACTCCATAAATTAACACGCACGTTTTACCATACGACTTTCACCTAATGCAGTAGTATGCTGCTTTGGTACAACCACGTTGAAATTGTCGTGGCGTATAGCATGCATATAAACTTGTTATCGAAAAGCCTTATAAAGCTTTTGTTATACGATAGCTAAGGAAGTAGAACTTTAACGGCTGCATTGCAATGACGGTTATACGCTTTTTTATTATACGTTTTAACCGTTTAATAAATGTTAAACCAACAGATCTTTCCAATTTATATAGGTATGATGGTAATTATCTAATGTCCACATAAACAGGATTGACGCGAAATACACTGTATTCAGAGTTTTTATAATTGCAGGCGATCAAATACCAAGCAGATAACGATTGTGGAACATCTATCTATTATCATTGAAACAGTTTTCGAATAAGGGCTATTTCCGAAAAGTGCCGCATATCCTTGCAATGAGGGATAGATATTATTTAAGTAATTACAGTAACGTGCAAAAGTATCCTACCGGTTGTATCATCTAAACGTACATAATAATAACTCCTTAAATTTTCC
>CAJVPI010001345.1:0-13733 GCA_910592345.1 Paraglomus brasilianum
CTATACTTCTGCAGAGTGAGCGTGATTCTCGTTTCAAATGACTTTTGTCAATTTCTATTTTAGAACTTGATAACGTAATTGCTTGTGAAAACGTAATGAATAGACGAAAAGAAAACGGCATCCTGCTTTATAATCTACAAAATCTATCGGCAGAGTACTTATGATAACGCAATTGTTCGTGAAAAAGAACGCCATCTTGCTTCAAAATTTATCCGTAACGAACTTTATTAATTCCATTGTAGATAGTTGGTATAACGTAGTTGCTTGTGAAAAAGTAAATAGATGAACGGAAAAGTAAAACTCCGTTGAGCAAATTCTGTGCAAGAAATAACATGATCAGTGTTTCAAAGACTTTGTTTATCCTATTTGAGTTATTTGATACGCATTCATCTCTGAGAGGAAGCTTGTATCGTGTTACCAAAAATTTAATTATGCGACTGATAACCCATACATGAATGAGTATGCCATTCAACACATCTCCAAGAACAAAGGACAGACTGCATAGCAGTGGCTGTTGGAAACATAACAATCAAATAACAATGGCTTATGCATTCTGTCATCTTAAACAAAGTGTCTAATTTCCGATATAATGCGAGTTACATAATCTGACGTACTTATTATTTTTAAAAATTCTGTACAAGCCTAGTTTGGATTTCTTATACTATTTGCATCGTCAAAAAATCGTCCATCGTCTGGTCAAACATTAAATATTTTCATTCAACGATAATGCGCCCGCCGGCGCTTCGATACTACCAGTCGATGAACCCCTCGTATTTCCGTGCCTTGGCACGTCGTTTTTTTATGCGTCTTCACGATCTGCATCGGTATGCTATATGAATACATTTAATTATTTATGTATGTATGTGTATGTTACTTACTTGCTTATTTTCCCAACATTTGATATAGTTCGCGGGTCGTGGAGATAATTTATGTATTAGTATGAAATATTATAACTTTGAAAGGTAAGTCAAAATATAATGAGCTTGCTGTTTGCTGAGTTTACTATCGACTATTGGTGGTCTAATGTCACTGACGACAATGTATATATTTATTAATTATATAGACTATTTTATTTGATGTTATTATGAATGTAATATTTATGAATTATATCGATTATTTGATGTTATTATGATTGAATAAATCTGCATGGTGCCGCATTAATTGTCTGTGCTTTTATCTATTCGCATATGCTGTTATAACTACTAATATCGCCCATGCAACCGATTTTTATCCTGTTATACAATTGAAAGTACTGCATCTTTTAAAACAAAATTTGGGGTCTTCTTGGATCCTCTTTTAATGACTCTGAAACGTATACTCACAATAATTAGAAATGCCTATTATCGACGTAATATCGCGTAGATCTTTAAAATGTAACTCTATACAACTCAAATTTCAATCTAAGCGTAACCTATTGCTTATGGTCTAACTGTCTGTTTGGCGCTATGTATTAGTATGTAATTAATATACTAATATGTGGCTTATCTAAAGTTGAATATCCTATTGAACGACGTCACTAGTATTCAATGATTGTAAAGTAGGAATATTGGAGATTTAAAAACTGTGCGAGTTGTACGAAAATGGAAAAAGAAAATCGAACTTACTAATTACGACTTATTAACAATATGACTATACCTCCCTGGTATAATAAATGATCTGGCCAATCTATAATCATTTGATTAAAAGAATTCCTACGGTTATCGTTGATACATTCTACCCTTATGTCCGCACGTTATAATACCGGCGGCGTGTATCGAGACGATTTCTTATTTAATTCGTAATAAGATGATTGTGATGGTGGTGATTTTTGAAATATATATCACGATGTCTGGACGAGTCGAGTGTTTGGCAATGTAGTTAGTGAAAGTATCGCCAAACACCGTCATGAGACGACATAGTTTCTTTACCGCGTCTTCGCCGGCAGTTGAAAGCATCAGTTAATAAGTCATTAGTTACTATTATCGTTGTCGCGACGGATAAGTATAAAACGTAGAATATTATATCTTCTCTACCGTTTAGCATTCTACGATTCTAACGGCGTTTAAGCGACGGTCTTCGAACCAGATATACCCCGTTGACCGTTTTCATCAATGTCACCGAGATAGTTATTACCCTATCATTAAAGGTTTTTGCAATTCTTGATTTCGTCTATTCACTAGCAAACCATCTCATTATTAAATCACAGACTGTATCTTGAATTAAAGTTACTGACGGCCGAGCTAAGAGCTGAATTAATACTTCCGTTGCTGATTCATGTGTCTCTTCACGTGGAAATAATTCGATAACGTGATTAATCAATGGCAAGAGAAACCTAAGATTAAATACGACGTTTTGTCAACAAAATAAAATCTAATAATCAACCTATGCACGCTGGGATTTTTGGAAACCTACTCAAATGGCATATTGAACGCTAGCCAGCTTTCCAAGCGGCAAAGGCTTTTGAGTGACCGATCATTTTGAGCCAGAAATGATTGCAACGTCGGCATTACCAATGGAATTGCATCTGTTAACTCCTTATGCACGCTTGTCCTGAATCAACATGCCATGTAAATATGTTTCCATACACTGACACACCCATTAACCAACCCAACTTGTAGTTACCTCTGATTATCAACAAAATCGGTAGTCGAAACTTCCTCCGAAAACACAGTCAAATGTTCTAACAGGGTAGCTCCCGGCTAAATCTTGTCTCCCAAGTGTGATTGTCCCTGATTGAAGATACCGAAACAGCTCTGCTATACATATGTTTCCGCAAGCTAGGAGAAACAGATTTATTAAATGAGAATTTTCACAAAGACCAATTTTGACATAAATTGCGTGGACTGATAGAAAGAATGAGTGTTACCACGGTTGACAATTTTGTGGTGACGGTCGATGGACCGTTGAAGAAGTGAAAGCGAATTAATTCGTCACGAAACCAAGGTTTGCGATCATCCAGCAAGGAATTCCTAAAGAAGTATCCGGCCGATTGGTGAAGATATCGTATAGAAGAGAACAGGACAACGGATTGATCAAGACAGGCACCTACCAGTCTCTATAGAGACCTTGGCCTGGAAAGTGTGGGGACCGAAGAATTGGGAGTTTACAGCCTGATAAATGTTGGAGTTATGAGCATTAGTAGTAATCACCATCGCCAGTAACCCATAGCTAAGCTAAGTGAATGAGATAAATGTATACCCAAGTGGATGTTAACGGTAGGAATTCGATCAATTTCCATGTTTTCGCGTTAAAGATGATAATTTAACCGCCATAATAATTTGTTCGAGTCATCCACGTGACCATATCCCTATTAAGATTCAACTCGCATCACTTTCCCCTTTTTGGTTCTGTCACATTTTTTAATAACACGTGAACTATATTACTGATAATCGCGACAGACTCTTATTTAACGGCTTCCGTTTACCTAATGGTAGAAGGTATCAAGTTATTGATGCTGAGTCAACATCTGATGATATTATCTGGATCCAAGGAGTCAATAAAGCTTGAAATTTGAGCTGTACGAGGTTACATTTTAAAGATCCACGCGTATTACGTCGATAATATTATGAATTGTATAGCAGGTTATATTATAAGTTACAACGACATATGTTCCTTCGATGCAATAGATGATAATTAATGCGGACAACAGGCAGGAGCAATAATAGACGATATTAATATAGCATTTTATTATCCTAAATACATATTGTGTGAATTCCTTAACTACTAAATATACACATTGTTGTCAGCGACATTAAATTAATTAGCAAACATGTAAATATAAAGGCATTCTAATTGGTTATAATTAAATTTATGATTGCTTTGCTAATTAGAAAATATTAGCACAAGAATGGGCTACAAAGTTTATGAGTAATTAACAAAATAACTTAGGTTTTATAATAAACTAGTAATGCTAACACGCAAATTCTACCTTTCCCTACTCAAACTGACACCTCCCCCAGCACTCTCCTCCCAGGGCATCTCTTCGGGGGGCCTCCGAGCTCGTGACATTTGCAGATACTACTGCTTTCACTAAAATAATTAAAAATTAATAGTTAATAAGTGTATCTTTTTACCAATTTATTGATACTGACTTGTAAAATACCTTTTAAATAAGACTATCCTCCTCCATATTCTCTTCCCCTTCTTCGCTCGACAATGACTCGAGCGAGTCATCCAGCGTCTGCATAATACGCTGGAGCCTCAGCTTGAGGGTCTCCTGCGTGTGC
The DNA here is from genome assembly GCA_910592345.1 of Paraglomus brasilianum. Lineage (NCBI taxonomy): Eukaryota > Fungi > Glomeromycota > Glomeromycetes > Paraglomerales > Paraglomeraceae > Paraglomus > Paraglomus brasilianum. The sequence continues at coordinate 4,206 of CAJVPI010001345.1, forward strand.
CTTGGTTGTCGCGGTTTTTGAGGCCTCTCCGCGAACTCGCACGTTGCCTGCAATTATCGCAAGGCTTAATTCCTGTACCCTTATTATTTTTCTTTTGGCATGAGACGCATGCCATGGGTACTTTGCTTCTCCGTGCGGCATAAGGGAAGTGTTTTTGCTGACGGGTGCATGAATTGAAAAAAAATTCTGGGGGATAAGGGGAGTGTTCTTTGTGCAGGATAATGGGAGTGTTCTGCGTGCAAAAGAGAATGTGCTTTTGAGTGTTCGAGATGTTTGAGATTAACATGATTTGGTTTTTTTTTTTTTTTTGTTTTAATTCACACCCCGTCCTTTTTATGCACATGCGTCGTCGGTAAGGCGAATGTTAAAGCTAGTGTAACAATTCATTGAGAATAGAAAATACGCCAAGCAAGAGCCTTTTTTTAGTATAACCAGGATATTTTGATACGAGAGCACAAATTTTAAGTTTGCTGATTCCGTGTGGCTGTTCCGTTTGGGAACCGAAAGTTCGTAAATGATTGGGTATCAAAAAATTTGGGGCTGTCTTTGTATTGTAATAATTAGGCATCAAAAAATTTTGGGCTGGCGTACAAAGGCCCGGTTCCAGAATTTTTTATATTTTTATTTGATTGCCGATAGCTGAACAAATAATTTGTCTTTCTATTGTTCCCGACTAGTATTGTCCATAAATGATTGGGTATCAAAAAATTTGGGGCTGGCGTACAAAAGCCCGGTTACAGAATTTTTGATATTTCACGTTATGCAAGTTTTGATTGCCGATAGCTGAACAAATAATTCGTCTTTCTATTGTTCCCGACTAGTATTGTTCATAAATGATTGGGTATCAAAAAATTTGGGGCTGGCGTACATTAATGTACGCTCATCGAGTACTGAACAGTGCAGAGAAAAATTATAGCGCGACTGATTAGTCATAAAACTAAACAAAGAATTTGTCTTTGTATTGTATTGAGAGCACATAACGTTACATTTGATTCAGTCTTTCATCAATATACTGTAGGAAGAATATTTGATTTGTGAATTCAATTTGCCCCTACCCTGTAATAATGAACATGTAAATATAAGGCATATTCAATCGTTTTCTAATTGGTTATAATTAAGTTTATGATTGCTTTGCTAATTAGAAAATATTAGCACAAGAATGGACTATCTTTTAGCTACAAAGTTTTATGAGTAATTAACAAATTAACTTAGGTTTTAATAATAAACCAGTAGGAACATGCTTCGCGGAGACTCTTTGCAGAAGCCGATTCATAAAACTGATTGTATTCATATATCCTTGTTTGTAAATCAGAAAATTTTGTAATGGAAAAGGTATTACTGTATATTTAAATATTATGACTCGTAAAGTTTGTTAGTCGTATGCGGTTGACTTGCAAGTATGCACATATTATAATATCAAAGTATGTGGTATTAGGATACCGTATGTGTGTGAAGAACGGATAATTCTCAGATATAATATTGCAATATGTAACAGTGAAAACCTGAGACAGGTCCCCAACTGAGGTACAACATGCATACTAATACTAATGACCCGTTTTCGGATTTGACCCATTGTTGACCCATTTCGGGGGTCGATTTTTTGCAAAATGTGAAAAATTTTTTATCAGTCTTTATTATTTATAGTATAAGTTTCTACTTGTAAATTGCGAATAATTAACACAATAGTTATTTGTAAGGCGACAGCTTGGGTTATAAATATTATATATAAAACAATCATTTCTGGAATACTGTATAGTTCGCTATATTCTGCATCAGCAGCTATCTAGTATGCCTGAGCTACAGCCCAGTTTATACCACCCTCCATCCAAAACGTCCACCACCTTGCATGGGAGAAACAAACCTTTGCCGATCAGGGGCTGGGATTTGACATCCCCGGTTCTGTAGTATCCTCTTCCAATCATGCATATTTATTATTATTGATATATTATTGCACATTATGAAGCGATGTAATAGTAATAGAGTATGTCAACAACATGACAATGTATCATACGACTTATTTGATCTTTACAGAATGCAATGGCTTTGGGATTAATGGGCCCGAGTTAATTAAACGCGTAGTTATTATTATAGGTCAAAACCACATGTTATGTCTATAGAAATATCAAGTATGCTTTTCGATAATATAATCAAATATAACGTTAATTTGTAAGTTAAAAAAAGGCTTGTTATACATATTTGGTATAGTCTACAAAATATCTGTTAGTGTGTGTTACAGTGATAAAAAATTTTCACATCAATAATGGAAATGTGTGCGCACATAAAAGAAATGTTACAGTGAGATCTGAGAATTGGTTTATTTATGTGGAGTGGTACGTGTAGTAGTAATGGTTGTTGTAGAAAAGGAAATATATTCCATGATGGAATATGACGAGGGTATATTGTGAGACATCTTGCAATGATCGAAATATCCGACAAGGTTTTATAAACTTAAAATTTAGTATTACTGGAACTGCTATCGTTCCTTATGAACGAATTGATTTTTGTAAGATGTGAATTCTGTTTCAATCTACTGCACATTACGTCACCAGGAGATAAAAACACTCAGAAATTAGAGAATTGGTCAGAAGCTATTTAGAGCTAAAACGGGTAAATTATTTTGGCCTATCCTTAGCCTTTTGAAATTCGTTAAATATTCCGAATTTAGGGAATTGCGATTTTTTGTTAATATTAAACGAAAATAAAGACACTTGTGCCAAATAAAACCTACGCATCAACTTCTACTTAGTATCTACAGTGTGTAAAAATAGAAGCTCTTTGAACACATATATTTTATGAAATATAAATTGTTTTACTCTGCGGTTTTTTTTTTTATATTTTGATGTAAACACTTGCGGTTGTTTTTAAACTGTCAAACAAGTTCAATATAGGAAAAGTATGTGTAGAACGGTTTATTGTTATAGTCGAAGAATGAAATTCTATTTCTGATAAAATGTTAAGCTATTAAATAAAGTATAAAGCTTATTCATTACTCTAACCGTTGTAGCACAACAATCAATAGTTTTTTTTTTTGCATCTTTTATATAATTCCTAATGTTATTTACTGTATCGTGTGAATAATTTAATTGCTTATTTAAACGTGAAATCAGTTGATCATCTGGTATTTTGATGTTTGGCTAATAGTGTTATGCGATCGATAAAAATTTTAAGGAGTAGGCACTGTATGTGCATAAATACACACGCACGCACGCACACACAAAAATATTGTCACACCAATAATTAAACGACATAGTAAAAGCTATTTATATTAATTGATATAAAAAGTGCAATCTCTTATTATGCTTGTAATACATCTCAAACTAACTAACATCAACCGTAATGAGGAAATAACTGTATGTCACAAGCCGAGTTTCTAATTGGTATCATCATAGTCAATTCAAACCTAACCAACCGTAATCCACTATTCGCAATCCTAATCAGACTGAGTCAAGACAAATGCCTCACATTCAAAGTTCAACACCTTTTTTCACAAATAGATGTCCATGTTTTCATACAAAAAAAATTCACGTAAACTGTATTTCCTAACGTAGTGATTTTACGAATATTACCGCTACTGTATCTGTCCACATATAGCAGAAACCACTCATTGCATCATATGACATTGCCGTTTCTCTGTAAGTAAAAGCGCACCAACATCTTATGCAAAGTCAATAATGCTGGCTCCTCAACTTATAGAATGGATGAATTGAGTGACGTACATTGAACGACACTTACGGCAGTTAAACCAATTGATATTGAAGATAAGCCGCACAGCTCAAAAAGGCTTTCGAGAATTGGTATAAAAAAACTAGTGAAAAAGTAAAGGTTCGATATGTAATACAATTATGTAACACTTTGGTGTTATTAACTAGCATGTAGAATTTTGTTTAGCACAAGTACCTTTTATCGTGCAAACTTTTGTTGCCGGTGAAACAGCTTTCACTGTTACATATTGCAATATTATATCCGAGGCAAAAGAGAATTATCTGTTCTTCACACACATACGGTATTCCAATACACATACTTTGATATTATAATATGTGTGTTGTGCCTCAGTTGGGGACCTGTCTCAGTTCTGGACTGAGACTACTGAGTTCTGGACCGAGTGTCTGGGTTCTGGACTGAGACAACTGAGTTCTGGACTGATCCGAACTGAGACAGGTCCCAAACTCAGACACAACATGTGCATATCAACCAACAAACTTTACAGTTACAGCTAAGTCATAATTTAAAATATACAGTAATACCTTCTCCATTACAAATTTTTCTTTGAATACAATCAATTTTATGAATCGGCTTCTTATACCCAATTAGCATTAGTCTCCGCGAAGCATGTTTCTAGCATTGTTAGTTTATTATTAAAACCTAAGTTGATTTTACAAAGTCTATTAATTGCTCATAAAACGATAGAAACAATATGCCACACGTCCTGCCATTCTTGTGCTAATATTTCTAATTAGCAAAGCAACCATAAACTTAATTACAACCAATTAGAAAGCCTTTATATTTACATGTTCAGGGGGCAAATTCATAAATCAAATATTCTTTCTACGAATCAAATGTAATGTTATGTGCTCTCTAATAGTCGGGAACAATACAAAGACGAATTCTTTGTTCAGTTATCGGCAAATATAAAAAATTCTGGAACCGGGCTTTTGTACGCCAGCCCCAAATTTTTTGATGCCCAATCAAACAGAACAGCCATACGGAATCAACAAACTTAAAATTTGTGCACTCCCTTCACTCGCTGTCTTGCATATTTCCATTTCTCAATGTTACACTAGCTTTAACATTCGCCTTACCGACGCATGTGCATAAAAAGGACGGGCGTGAATTAAACAAAAACCAAATCATGTCCTCAAACATCTCGAACACTCCAAGCACCTATATTTCTCCTCCACTATATCAACAAACCTCTTATCCCGCACGAAGAATGGTAGGCCAATATCCATACAAAGATAAAATGGCGATTCGCAAGAAGGTACAAGCGTGTTTGTCGGCTTGCCTCCCCAGACCACCAAAGCCCGTCGCCCATGGGATCTCATGCCAAAATAATAATAATAAAGTTAAGCCTTGCGATAATTGCAGGCGTACCGAGAGGTCTCAAAACCACAACAGCCAAGGCGAACACTCCAAGCACCTCGACTGCCATTTATCCCGCACGAAGAAGCAGAATGCCCAAGGCATGCGTCTTTTACTCGCTGTCTTGCGTATTTTCTATTTCTCAATGGATTGTTACACCTTTAACATTCGCTTACCGACGCATGTGCATAAAAAGGACGGGTGTGAATTAAAACAAAAAAACTAAATTCAATCATGTCTTCCAACGTCTCGAACACACCAAGCACTTCGACTGCCCCTTATCCCGCACGAAGAAGCAAATCCTATGGCATGCGTCTCATGTCAAAAGACAGCGGTCGAAAAAATATTCGCAAAAAAGCTAATATTGCGTGCTTGAATTGCAGCGCCAGCAAAAACATTGAACCACTTTACTTACACAGGAATTAAGCCTTGCGGTAATTGCAGGCGTACCGCAACACGTGCGAGTTCGCCGAGAGGTCTCAAAAAACCACTCCAAATACCTCGACTGGACTGCCTATCCCGCACGAGGAAGCAAGTACCCATGGCATGCGTCTCATGCCAAAAGAAAAAAATCAACAGCGGTCGAACAAAAGAGCCGTAAAAAAGCCAACACAGCGTGTTTGAATTGCAGCCAGCAAAAACATTGAACCACTTTACTTGCCACCTTATACTCCGGAAATTAAGCCTTGCGATAATTGCAGGCGTACCAACAACACGTGCGAGTTCGCCGAGAGGTCTCAAAACCGCGACAGCCAGGATATAGTCCACTTTTGAAGGTATTTGCATCATAGAACCAGGGGCTCAAAAGGTGGCTGCTTAGACCATTAGCTTTAGTCACGTGCTCAGAGTAAGACCCTCCCGAAGAGAAGCTCTGGAAGGAGAGTGCTGGAGGCTGCTGTCAGTTTGAGGAATATAGGTCGCTCAGGCGATCAAAATAGACTTTACTACTGCTTATCCGCTATCGCCTTATTTTTTGGGGGGATTTTCTTCCCGCATTTAATAGTTGAATATTGTTCTCTTCTAACATAGCAATAACTTCTCAGTCAATTCATAATTTCAATATATTGTTATACTAATACGGCGAATTTAATAATAGTGTTTAAATAGAGATTTACGATTAATATTATAATTAACATTAGCATCGTAGTAGTTGATAATATTTTAGCAATAGCTATCGACCATTTAAATTTCAGAATAGCTATTCCGCAGTAGCAATTTAGATATACACTACTACTAACTTATCATAAATTACCGATTTCACGAAACTTTACTAGTAAAACATATGAAAAGTCTTTCTTTTCAGAAATCTCTCCTGCCCGTGAAATGACAACAGTGTTTGTATGATTTTGAAATTAATTGATTGCACTTTTCGAATAAAATTTTATACATTTACCGCTATAAAGCCGTAGCATGTTGAAGTGGTTGTCTTTAAATTATGATATAAAATATATAATTATACAGTATTAGTATATGTAAAGCACGTATACACAATTTTATCGAGCTACTATACAAAAGATAGATTGCTATTTTTTTAAAAAAGCACAATCAATTAGTAAAATTATACAGTAATTTGCATAGCATACAGAGATTTTTGAAAAAAAAAACTTTTCATATGTTTTGCTAGGGTAGTTTGCTAGGATAGTGTACATGACAAATTCGATAAAATAAAGTCACTTTAAGAATTTTTCCGCCCAAATTTTTTGTATTAAAATACCTCTATAGTATAATTTCATTTTAAACTTCAAGATTCCTAACAAATGAACTTCCACAAGTCGAAGACCTCGACTACTTAAATATTTGCCTCTTTAAATTAAATAAATTTGCTATTTAAAGAATAAGTGTTACCAAACAATCTACCTTGGATAGTACTGTTAGTCCTTCATTTACGAATAAACATAATAATGGGTTGCATACGCCAATTTCTTCTTGAATGCTAGCCTCTCCATTTTAAAGCAATTTGGAGCACTTTTCTTATATCGTCATGCACACGATGACAAAAAAATACAATATTACATTGCCTGTCAAGATAACTTGTATATTAATTCACTCCTAATCATTTCGTACTGAAGGTATTGCCGCATGGGACATGATTTCTATTCCATTCGTGCTGGTTCGTAGCATCAAGGAGTGGGTATTATTCAAGCTTATATTGGAATACATCTTTCTACTATTAACCATTCTTGCCGTTGCAGTCAGACCATCGTCTTTAGACCTTCATAAGAGAGGGTCCTTTACAAAGTGAAAAAAAAGGGAAATTTCCCAAATATTGGGGTTTGAAACAAAGACCTACCATCAAAGTTTGTTCAAGCTGGCCTTCCGTAAGTAGTAAGGAATATATTGGTTCGTACTTGCAACATCAAAGAAATTCTTTAGACTAAGCTTGCACTTGAATTTCGTCTCCGCAGAGAATTTGATATCACCGTATCTTCATCACGACTTTTACTCCTTAGTACTGTACTCCTGTTAAACTTCGGGAATAATATCATTCTCGTTTTCTATTACTCGTTGCACGGTTTCATGTCGCGTAATTTTGATCAATCTCCCGGTTCCATTGACATCATCACAATCCGCTTGAACCCTTGGAGTTGCATGCAATATCAGTATAAGTAATGTGGTAAACCAATAGCAACAATAATCAAAGTAATAATCCTCGTAAGTAATAGAAGCTACACAGTGTTTCCGTGATATTTATTCGGTTGGACGAATTCGCTAATTATTCTTTTATTCCTCTTACTATCAGTGAATTTTTAGATTATGAAGGATGGGGATTTCAAAGAAATGGTAGGCATTTCTTAGGAGGGAGGATTCCTATGCTCGTTCAATCATTTGACGGGATCTAATGAATAGACTTGTGCGTTGGCGAGGAAAAAACTAAGTATTAAGCGGCAGCGTTGCATTATCATTCCAAGTAACAGTACCCGTGACATTGACAGCAAGTACCACACACAACTATAGCTTCTACACCATGATGATTGGAGCAGAGCGCAATGTTCCTATCGCGTGGTACTCTGATGACGCCTTTTCTCCCTCGATATTAGTAACAAGAACAAGATAATCATCCAATTCATTAACGACTTGCATGCTTTATATCGGATCATGTAGAATAGAGTTTACATGCACATGACAGACGGGAAATATACCTTATATGTGTAACGCATTATTTGGGTAGACAACCTATATTTGGGCATTCCCACGATTAACTTTTTTCGTTGGACACTTTTATAAAACGGGACTGCTACACAAACGCATTGAAAGCGAAGGTTAAAGATGTTAGTCTCCATGTCATGCTGCGCCGATGACACCGATCCCAATAAACGTCCCAACTGTTGATGAGACGAGCGAGGATACTTCTAGTGACAACATGTGGAATACCATCCGTTACAACAACAACCATTGATGCATATTGAGAAGGTGTTACCCACATTGGAGATTTTCCGAAACCAACTTAACAGCTATGACTATGTGTCAATAGTTTCAGGTATAAAATTAGAAATAAATAACATGTCGCGTATATGCAATTTCAGATCAGGAAAGTGCCGAACTTTAATGCTGAAGCCCACGATACTGAGAATGCAATTAGCTTTGGGGAAGATGGCTTTGTTGTAAAAATGGCTACCTGGCCGGTATATGGACGGATTAGGTGGTTGACATAAAGTAGCAAAGATCGATGATATTGTGACTATTGCTAATCAGAGTGCATGTTATTGTTTCATAAATGTAGTGACTATATGCTGTCGATGATACTCCACGCATGAGAATACTTTCAATTAAGTTAAAATTTGAACATTTGGAATGGTAAAATAGTAATGCTAATAGCAATGACAGTGACATCACTAGTAATTAACACATGGACTTCTACAATATACATGGTAACATTCATGAGTTGTATTTTACTTCCCAATGCCAAATCCTATAAATTATTATTAGACACATCATTACATGTCACGCACATTGATGAATCCGTTTCGATTCTCATAACTGATAAGCAAGCAACTCTATCCGTAATCTCACGACAAGTGTTGAGGAAAAGTCCATCGACTAATTCGCAAAGTTAGTCTCTGAACGCGTGTTACTTTCTTGCGGCCATATTGAGAGCAGTCACAATGCAAAGCGTGCGATACGTTCCTGACCAGCTGTATGAAACAATTACCTACATTCATATTCTTTGGTTATTTTACGACAATTATTGAGGAAGAGTCCATCACCTAATTTCATGATATTAGTCTTGTTACTACTATCTCCGGATACTTTGTAGAGATTCCACTAATTATCATGCTCAATTACTTTTAAAAGATTGTCAGATTGGAAACGCTCGATTATTATAATGGAATACTAGGATTCTCGAGACATGACAATCGCAAGGACATGTATACTGTGAACGGCGATTTTGTAAAACGGCGATTTGATCATGTGATCGCTGCGGTACTGAGATAGAGTGATGATCATTTC
>CAJVPI010001346.1:0-13732 GCA_910592345.1 Paraglomus brasilianum
GGCATTGCTTGGAGCCTTGATTCTCTCCGGAGAAATAGTAGTAATTATAATGCCTACTATTGATATCTTACAATCCAAAAACTATGCAAAAGTTCGTGTACCTGGTAGCATTGGAATCACGTGATTCAATTATTAACAAGTTCTTCGCGATATCTATATTATTTAGTATTAGCAAAGCAATATATCAATATTTCGTATCCCACTCTATCTGTTAATCGCTTTTGGTACAGATACTTTTATGGCGAAATTAGAGCCAAGTAATGGTTTATATTTTCATCTTAAATTTTATAATATGAGAAGCGTCGATAACAAGTTTACATGTGATTTTGTCAAGATCAAAACTTTCGTACTTAATCAGATTTGGGCATCGCGAAGAACGATATATTAGAGGATCTAAAAATCAATGAGAGGTCTGTGTCTGTATATTTCTATAGATTTTGAGAATGTTGAATAGTTTCGTCCTGAACGAATGTCTGCCAATTTCGATCACAATCGCCCTGTGTCCGGAAACATTTGCTCAGAACATACGGTTTGTTAGTGTATGTGAATGCAGAAACTTGAGGTGAAGCCCCTGGAGTTTAAACAGCCCAGGAAAATTAGATGAAAAGACTATTTCTGAATGTATAATAAGATTAAGAACGAGGTTAGAGATCTAGAAGATTGAACTTCCATTGGCAGAAAACACATTCCAAACCCGTTGCCCATAATATATAGAAACTGACGATCACATGCAAACTGTAATACGTAAAAAAGTTGCATGACTATAAATTCGTGTCGAAATTATTATGGAAATTTTGGCAGGGAGGCTGTTTATTTTTCAGTTGTCAAATAATAAGCAGCTACGAAAATCTAAATAACACAGCCAACCATTGATGATAAAATGTTATCAATTGAAGAATACAAACTCAGTTATAGTTAGGGCAGTATTTCGATTTCAATATATAGGACAGAACTTTCTTCAATTATTTGATAAGTCACATGTGTATAGTAATAGTTGATAAAACTTTGGATATAGCAAACTTGTGGTTATAAGCTTTGTTATAATAGTGACTTAATTTCTGGAACTACAATTTGACAAAGTTCACATCATTCTTCGACCTTACATTCTTCAAGTCGTTTCGTGTTTCCGTGCATTTGTTCTTTATAGTCAGTGAACCAACTATCAAGAGCTACAGCGACATGTGTATGAAACTTGTTTATACGGATGGGTTGGCATAGCTCTCCGCGTCCGGCCGGTATAGAGAGATTCCATATACATCGCCGGTATAAACAGAATCTATGGGTTCAGCTTTTGTTGTGACTTTCTAATAAAGTCAATCATGATATCTTTTTTCGCGCTTACATTTTAGATGAAGAATTTTATCAAATGCTTATAGCGGCTTGTTTGTGTAATAGCCATTTAGCGGGTGTCTTGCGGTGCAGTATACGTGAAGTCTTCTTACAAGTAGGGATAAGGTCAGAACTACGTATGCGTTGTGGACAAATAGGGAATGGCTTTGAAATATTACATGCATAATATGAATATCACTGTATGAAATGCTTGTTAGGGTATACCGATAATGGTAATTCGGCCATATCACTATATCTAGTGAGTCGAGCGTGTAACCACATGCTTGACGACTTTTTAGTAACCGCACACATTGCATGGAAGTGTGGATTGCAAAGATATAGGTTAAAGGCTAATTGCGTTTATTCGATATAGTTAAAAGTCGAATCTTGAATATCCTTCTTCGCCGTTACTATTAGCATTACCGCGTTGCTGCTGAGAGGTCGGGAGCCGGGCTTATAATATAACTAGAATACATCGATCCGCAAGGTGTGCAAGGAAGAATATGGCTCGATCGATCGACAGATAGGGGATATGCCCCAACTATATAATCACTTGGAAGTAATTCAAATAACGTCATGTAACAGTATATAATGACAATAACAACTAAACCTCCTTCACTCGAGTCGCTACAACAAAGTTGATGTCTTATTATGAATCTTCCAATCGAGATTCTCTCTGATATATTCAAATGTCTATTATACGATTTCAATGACTTATCGTCTCTACACTCTTGTGTTCTCGTTAACAGAACGTGGTGTCAAGAAGCAGTTCGATGGCTTTACAAGAATCCTTTCGGTTACTATACTTGTGAACATGACTCTCAGCTTATTACAATATATATTTCCTATCTTCCAAAGGAGATGCAGAAGTTGTTTGAATTCACACACCTTGATTTTGACGATCCGGCAAACTTGTTGTTCAATTATCCTGCATATATTGAACACATCGATGATTCTCTGATATTCCACAAGTTAGACTCGTTCATTCAGACATACAATGGACAAGCCACAATATATCAAAAGGCATTTGATGCTATTCTGAGGATGCTTTTAATGAAAGCATCGAAATTAACATATTGTCGCATCACAACTGGCATCTCAACCAAATGCTTCTCTATGTTTAAAGACCAGCTTCATCATGTCCAGATCCTCCATCTGTTTCTAGTGTCTGATACAAAGAATGACAGGAAATCGCTCGAGCAATTGACAGACATTATTTCGTCTCCAAAGGGACTAATCGAGTTCGAGTTGATTTCGCATTATCCGACCCTTTCCAACCGTATATTATATGCATTGGAGATCCAGTGTGATTCTTTGAAAGTACTATTATTACGATCTATAATATTTTCTGCGTTTCCATTATTGGATTGGATAAGCAAATTTCACCATCTTAATGAGGTTTATTTTGATTTTTGTGAGGACATGGGCGATGACGTTATCGAATATCTTGAAAAAAAATCAGTCTCGGTATCAAAGGCTGATTTTCGAGAGATGACAAACAATATATAATACTTCCAATTCATTTGTAAATAGTGTTTTCCTTTCGTCATTTGTTTCTTCATGATGTCATGTTTATTGTGCAACAATGCATAGGATTAATAAATAGAATATATTGCATTCAAATATTAAATTATAATGTTCATTCATTGGATAGTCAACTATCAACACGATCTAACTAACAAATAGTGAACATCTCTTCCCTTTCTTCTCAACCGATGAGCCGGCGTATTTGCTTCAACAAATTCAACGGTTATGTTCCTAGGCACGAAGAAATTCTGATTCCATCTGGATATGTAATCGCGCACTTTGTTAACAGTGATGGCTATCTGCTCCTTATCAACTATACGCTTGACCAAGATATTCCAACCTAGGCAAATGAGTTTCCTACGACCGAGAATCGGAAGTTCTGTAATTGTACGAATTCCAATAACAGAGTTCAACCCTTCGATAAAGCTATTCCAATCCGATGGGTTGATATCGTGTAATGTGAGTTCAGATGAAGGATACTCTTCTTTAAATCCGCTGAGTATAGAATGTCCTTCTTTTGTTAACACGTTGTAGCTGCGAGATAACACTCTTTGCTGAAAAGTCTGAGGAACAGGGCGTGCCCACGTTGATAATCGTTTACTATATGCTTTATCGACGGGTGATGACGTCAGCTTATCGAATAGATTTCTCACGGAAAGTCCATGGTGATTCCCATCGTGGTTGATATGCCAGTCATCTGTGGAAATATATTCACCATAGGAAGGTCGCTGATTACTTTCGTTAACAGGCACAGTCGACACAGCTTCCTCATACGGCGGTGGAGCATCGTCTTCGGTAGGTAATTTCTGTGTCTCTTCTCTCCTGGTATTCACCGATGATCCAGGATTTGCCATCTCTGATAACTTATTGGCTACTCGCTGAGTATGGTTTGAAGTTTCTTGCTCTAGGCATGCGCGAATGAAGTTAGGACTGTAATTTGGGAACATGCGTTGGAGAACTATGGTTTGTTTCTCTAGTTCGCGACGCGAAAGATGCGAACGCCCCTGGTGAGAACAGCCACGAGAAAATGCAGTAGATACAGAATGGGGGGAGTTGTGAGGAGAGCTCCAATTATGAGCCCAGGTGGTAAATGCCCAGTCGGAAAAGGCATCGTGAACGTCGTGATTGCGACGATTATAATGTCTGTTATGATGTCTGTTATGATGTCTGCGTCTGCACATTGTTGCGTGTTAATGAGAGATAGTAATAATAGGTGTTTATGTGATTTCGGTGAATAGAGGTAGCGTTCTCTTCTGTAATTTCGTCTGGATCTGATGGATGATTTTTCGTTGGTGAGAATTCCTCCATTATTTATATTATAGATCTACTGCGCTAGAAACTTCCGGAATTCCGCAAACTTCCATAATTAGTATTTCAATGAGGATAGTTTCTACAATAAAGTAATAGTATTAGTAACACGAACACATCGCCAAGTTCTGGACAAAACAGCAAGTCCGGCAACAGCTGAACCATTGGAGGAGGGGTTCATGCAACTTGCCGTTGTTACACAACCAAGTATAATACACCATTATGCAAAATGACATAAAAGTTATAAAGGCGTAGTGACGATTTGAAATCAAACAGGTTTATTGAGTGTCACTGCATCTAAACCCCGAACTTGCTTGCAAACTGGTTTGATGAACGTCAATGCCCCTTCACCAGGGTTTACAATAAACATATAAATTATTGAATGGAATTTTTTTCTTTGTTTGTAGGAATATTTTTTTTTTCTCCATACGTTCATTCCACTAGTCGCATGATCGTCATCGACATAGGGCTTTTTACATTTACGTCACATCATCGGTACCCAATTTTCCCAAGTATTTAATACCACAAACCTTTTTTCGCCGGAAATTACTCTTTTGGGTTTAATCGTATCCAGAGTCATTCATAAAAAAACCCCCAAACAACAAAACCTGTAGTTTTCACTTGACTGTCTCCAACTGTATTTTAAAAACCGATAACAGAAGTTTTATAGTTCACAATGACTAGCGAAACTACCCCAAGTCTGTACGACATATATTCCTTCTTCCATTCCCTGCGCACCTCTCTACCAGACTACAACGACTTCTCCGATTTGGTGGGCACATTATTCATTCCTCACGATGTGATGCCCGTCTCTGAAACACTCGCAAACGTACTTCCCTACTTTCGCCGTTGTTCCAACCCATCCCTGTTTACGACCTTCCAAATAATGATGCGTCATGCCGAACAGAACGCATCATTCGAAAGTACTTTCTTGCGTGTCTGCGACGCTATGGATATTTTGGAAAAAATCGAGTATGCTCTCGGTGGAAGCAGGAGACTGCTCGACGGATACTTGCACGCATTGCAATTGGACAACGCCTCAGCTAGCCACGAGCAAGTGATGAATAGTTTGCAAAGATTTTTAACCGAAAAATGTGACGCAAACACGCAATTGAGAGTAAGAAAGGTTTTCGCTGAAGAAGGGGCGGCTGATGAGCTTGGTGAGTTGGGTTATGGCATAGTGATCTAATTGATTATCGATGATATTTTTGACATTGAACTATGGCTATGCATGACCCTTTATGGATATGTCGTGTCCCTTATCCTAAACATAATCCAAACCTTTTTCTTTTATCACATCAAAACAGGTCTAAGCGGCGACATTCTAGCTACAGCATCAGCTATTATAGATGATGATGCCCTCTATATCCAAATACTTCAGACGCTTCAACTTAATCATCGCCAGAACCTCTCGTGGGAGGCAGTAATTTCTCGTATCCAAAAGATCGTAGAAGAGAAGAAACCAGCCGTATGGCACGAGTTCTACGCCTTCCTGGATAGTCTGCATAGCGGCAATGTCAATGACTATAACAGTGGTATGTAATGTATTGATTGCGTCACTTGTGTGAATGCATTTATGTCATAGGTATTACGTGTATATAATAGAGGTTAAAAATAGAGGAAAAAAAATAAATAAATTAAATTAAGTTATATTCACGTGGTTATCATAAATAAGAGTAATCTCATCCCTTACTGTTGCAAAGGTGATATGTACACCTCGGAAGATTACAATGAATTCTTAAACGACATGGACGACGACGAAGACGTCACTTATGCTGCCTTCTGCGAACAATATCTTGACGATCAGCCCACCACTGGGGATCAGAATAACGTATACTATATTGAAGACAAACTTGCCAAGGTTCACTTGGATAATGACGAGGATAACGTTGATAAAGAGCAACAGCCTCAGCAGAGAGAGATAGGCGCTTTCTAGAGGAGAGAAGAAGGCTTTAATTTGTTTATGGCATGGGTAAGTGTTGGACTAAGAGTTTGTTGAGCTGGATGGATGAAGAGGATGCTTACCATGTTTACTACTCCCCTACTGATAGACTCGTTTTATTGCTTTGATATCCTATTTACTTACTTTTTTTCTTTTTTACGCAGTACATATTTACTTTTTAAATATAAAAATTGTAAAAATTTATAAAAGGCTTTACAATGTAACATTTTATATATATTTTTTAGGTAGATTAGCTTTTTTCCTTCCTGCACTCTTCAATGTTGTGGGTGTATGCCTAGAGTATTATTACTGCTTTTGCTGGCCGATAGCTTCCGGCGAGTGCTTCTAGCATTGATTACGTTTCTTTGTCTATTAGTTGTTTGCTTTCTTATATAAATGTATATAAAACCCGTCGGTTCCTTCATTGAAGGAATCAATTCTTAGAATATATGGTATGCTTATAAAATGAATGAGATGTTTGTACAACTCGTGCAAGGTGTAGCCAAATTCTTTATGAGGATTATTTTACCCAAGATCGAATTCTTATCGTTCTCGAGCTAATACAGATCATGATGAGATATCGTTAATTGTTACAAGTAATCTCAATCTCTCACCTTTCATAAAGACAAATCATATATTAACGTTGGCCGCTGCTCAGAAGAAAAAAAAAGCGCCATCTAATATTGATTCGGCAAGTATATGTTGGTGTATATTCGGCTAATGTGTGGAATGTACTACATTACGCAGGGTCTTCCTATAAAAAGTCTCACAGATTGACATAGGAATTGAAATTCAAACGTTGAAAACATGGACCCATTTTTCTCGAGTGTACAAACGGGTTCAATCCGTTTCCCTCGAGAAGTCACGGATATGGATGGAAACGTACATGACGTCGTGGAGTTATCAAAAAAATACGTGGTAGTCATCATTACTATCAAAGTAGGTATTATAACATTGGGAATGGGCAATTCTTGATCTAGTTGCAAGCATGACTGTCAATTCTCAATCTTTATTCTAATTCCTAGTCACCACAATGTCCAGTATGTCCACAGCTTCTCAAGAGACTGAATTTTCTTGGATTGCATGACACACCGTCGTTCAAGTTTGAGGATACTTTCAGTAATACTGTTACGACAGTTCCGCGGAGAGATATCGAGGTGGGCTTACGCTTCAACGGGCAGAGGCGGCTTATATGGGATAAAGTCATATTAGTGCTCAAAAATTCGTTTTACGCTGACATTTTTCTGCTTCCCTCCAGTTATATCGCATTCTACTGAGATTGGACGTCTACTTTATAATAGTATGCCCAGGTCCGGTCGATGAAGTGCGACGTCTTCGCAAGATATGCGATTTCGAAGCTTATCCATATCCATTTATAGCCGATGAAGATATGTCACTGGCTACTCAAACCGGTTTGCGGTAAGTTCTTGTCTACTATTCTTGTCTTGTATTCTTGTGTCAAACCAGTAATACGCGTTTGATGACTGATTTTTTTATTCCTTGTATTTCAAAGAATGTCAGAGACTGAAATAGTTCCGGTTATCGCGTATATAGAACAAGCATCGCACACGATCGGCCGGATACGTCTCGGACGTAGTTGGGGACGTTACGGAGACGGCGAGCTGATGACTTATTTGAAAAAACAGAGATTACTACTAGAGAACAAAGCGAGAAGGATTGTAAAGGGAGCGGAGGAAGTTATCGTAGC
Organism: Paraglomus brasilianum; assembly: GCA_910592345.1. Taxonomy (NCBI): domain Eukaryota; kingdom Fungi; phylum Glomeromycota; class Glomeromycetes; order Paraglomerales; family Paraglomeraceae; genus Paraglomus; species Paraglomus brasilianum. Next base: position 7,815 of record CAJVPI010001346.1, read on the forward strand.
GCTGAAACGAGCTCGCGCAGCAGAGAAGAATAGACGAATGATTAGGAATGAGAATACAAATTCAGAATCAAGTACGCAAGAAGCAAAACTAGTGTCCCAACATCAATCAAATATGCAACCCACACTACATAACGCAGAAGAATTCCATGTCCGACCGGCATCCTTGCCGACAGAACTCCTCTTTGCCGTTTTCGATTTCCTGTCTGCGAGGGACATTGTCAGAATGGTTATGGCTACTTGTCACCAATGGAGGACAATCGGGTTCGAAGCGATAATACAAAATTTCCGTCAACTTACCAACGAAGTTTCCCATGCATTGTCGTACCATGAACGTGGAACGGAAGTGCACGTGAGGAGTGCCAGAAAGACTACTGTGGATGAGGGTACCGAAGGAAGCAAAAGTCCAGATGAAATTCTTAACGTTAGAGAGTTAGATGGGGTGTTACTAGAGTTGTCGGATCATATTGCTGGTGTCCGACCATTATATATAGTGGATTGGGGAGGTGACGATCTAAACGAAGAGTTATACATGACATGACATTCAGCGAACGTTGAAGTCATAACCGTATAATCACACATTCTTATAGACACTTATATTATGTGCTTAGTGTGGTGTGACATCTATTGTAACAATTAGTAAACAACACGCGACGCGTCAATTTGGGATTGCTTGCATGTACTCGCTACATTCCGTTCTAGTAATATTATTCGGTTTTCCAATTTTATTCGTAAGTTATCCATAGCAAATCTAGTCTTTTGTATCAATCCATTCATACGATTAGACACTTTCCTTGACAATAGCTTTGGACTTCAAACCGAATCGTTGAAAATGATCAAAATTTCTTTTAGGAGATAGTTTATCCATAAATATCCTTGACCTTGTACCAGATCAAATGATGGATTTTTGCGAATTTCTATTGCTTCGGCTTTCCCATTTTATTTCGCCTATTGCATCTTTATTAAGATTTTTAACACAATTAGAGACATACCTATCCCTGTTCTAATTCAAGCTTATCGAACAAGCTCTTGCTAATGGTATTAATGATTTGAATAGAATTTTTTTTCTACTAAGCAGTGTATAAACATGTATTTAATGATGAATATTATATGCTAGATGTTATATTATATGAATAAATTACGGATAAAAATATATTAGCTATGGTACCTAAATTCTAGTAAATGTCTGGCAAACAATAAATCAACAAACAATCGGCACTGGAAGTATTTCAACAAAATGATACATATAAATACACAATAATTTAAAATATACAATAGTAATAGTCGAAACATTGAGTTAGTTCAGCTATCCTATAAAAAAATTGTTGTGCCTTTAATAGAGACGGTTACATCGGATAATCTCGGTAGATATCAAATGTAAAAAAATTTCGATATCTCTCCGCCAGTTGCTAAAATGGTAAAACCCAAGGTTCGTCAGAATTATAAACGCGATAACAAATATAGTTATCCTCAAAGGACGCAAAGTGCGTAGAAAAATATCCATCTTTCATCTTCATCCTCATCGCCGTCTGAGTCCGGCTCTGAATCATCTGATGAAGGTGATTGGGAGGGGGGCCTGTAATTTACGACAACATAGTTCTGCGTTGGAGAAATATTACTTCTTAGGCGTGAGCTAGATTTTGGCTTCATGCCCTCGGAAATTCAAAAAAATTGATATAACGCGCCCATTTGGCGCAAATAAGTCCATAGGACTTAAATATTTATTAAACCATTCAGCTCATTCCATGGATGATCGATTTTTCGTGTCGAATTTCATTAGCATTCTCTGTAATCTCAGAAATTTTTGTCGTCCTCAAGACTTTGCAACTCTCTCCGAAGCCGAGAGAGCCTAGAAGACTCAGCATTTTGACTTGGCTAACTTTCGTGCTTCGGCCTTCCCATCCTTTTGATGGTTTCTTCTGAATTTGTCGGAGCCTTATCTAGAGTTGCAACATTTACGGCTTTCGTCGGCCACTTTTTTTTGAGTAGGAATCAATATACTTACCTGTTTATCACTGAATTTGAAACCATCTCGAAGGCGTCTTCGCGCTGATCCCTCTTTTTATTGTTTGCAATAAGTTTGAGAAATTCTAACAAATATTGAGTAAGTTTAGATGTACCCATCTCTGGTATTTTTCAACAATTTTTGTTGCAGTAGCTGACATTGTAATATTTTTATCAATTCTACGTTATACAGTCGACTCCCCATAATTCGACTCCCATAATTCAACTTTCCCAGTAATTCGATCGACTTGAGCAAGACCCGATTTTTTAATATTATTAAGTACGTCTGTCGTTGATTCGACCTGTGCGTTAATTCGACCGATGACTCCGGAACGCAGGCGGTCGAATTAAAGGTAGTTGACTGTACTCGGTTTGTTAGTATTAGGTTATATACTATGGGAAATATTCCTTCAATTATCAGGCGGAGAGTTCCAGGCTTTGCCTGTTCTGGATGAGAATATGTTTGTCAAAAAACGCATCAGATTTTTCTTATTATACCAGAAATATGTTTATACTATATATTGTTAATCTTGTCAAATACCTGCCCTAGTAACTGTCTACTTGAAGATACGACAAAAGTTGAACTAAAATCAATATATTGACTTGGCCTGTATATCGACATTGCTTGAAATGTAGGCGCGTACGTTTGACATACTAATTAATTGTGCAAAGATTATGATAATTAAACAGACAAGAATATCCTATTCAGGAAACAATACTACAGGAAAAATATGCATCAGACAGGGCCAACATTATTGTATAGAAAAAATAATAATAGAAACGGTACAAATATTAATTACGTAGTGGAGAAGAGAATGTTGGATATTGCTTGGTGGATGTGAAACAGCCTACTCTACTGCCTGTATAAACAAATTTATTCACAATTTTAATATTTCTTAAGGTTAGATGAAGGATTCTACGCGCCATTATCCGTCAGAACTCAATGGGGTTTCTGCATGATCCAAATAAAAGTATCTGGATATTCCACTTGCATCGTTCATGATAGGCTAAACATGAGAGTTCTTCTCATCATCGCCTCATTATGGGCTTGTATGATCAACGATTTGGATTATACGAATAATTATACTAGCCACTACGCATATGACCCGCCATGATAACCACATGTCTAGGCAAATATTCCCGAACCCACGTATTTCTTCTAAGATTCAGGAAAGCATAACCCACCGAGCATAGAGCAACTAACGTTTAGCTAAGCTTTACGTTAAATTCTATATACTCTTTCTTAGTTCAGTGTATGAGATAATAACTCCTTGCTAAGCGTCAAGTATTACCTTTCTTAACAAACGATAATTGTTTTTTCAAACTAATATTGTTATTTAATTTCTAACCACCGTAGCTACAGTGAGTTCAAAAGTCGATAAACATAAATATTTAGCCATAACTTCGACAAAAATTGTACTATATTACACGATTAAATACTAAGTATCCGATTTGTTATTTTGAATAGTTCCAATTATTCACCTTTCATTCCTTGCCATGCATAATATTTTTTGATATGAGTAGGAATCTACTTTATCAAAATTATGCACAAACTCATCGAAACTAATCTGGGAACTTTACATTTCATGTTTTCCCGAGGCTTCTAGATAACATTAATTGTTATAAATAACTTATTGTATGATGCTTCAATACCGTACATAGTATGAGATTTAAAATTTTAAGACCTGTACTTGCAATTGTGTCTGTCCAAGCAAGTTTGAAACCAATATATATTGTTGATCAATTGGATAGAATAATGTCTATAGTTTATGTCAAGGGATTGTGTAACGTGGGTATATATGGACATTGAGGATGACGCAGCCTTCGACAGGGAAAACAATTGCTATTAATAGAATATGTCGATCACTTGAGGCGTTTTAGTTTGTTGATTTTTTAAGCATTATAAAAGTTGTAGTAGTAAGGTTGACAGTATTTATAACTTTGGTAATGTTGTATGTCAGTGAAGTTGTATTGGAAAAAGACGAGCGGAGACAATAGAGCTTCAGATAATGCAGGCTCCTACGTAGAAGTACAGAAGATAAGTTTGGAGACTGAATAAATTGCTTCAGACATTAGGACACTCGCTTACTTATATTGGAACAACATCTTCGCGTTATTTCTTTCGTCGACTTTTTGTAAATTTGTCTTGGTTATTTTTTTTTTTTTTAATTCTCTTTTTAGTGGTGGAGCGGAGAAGATGAAATTAGTGATCATGAAGGTGGGAGTGCAGTTCATAAAAGTCTAAAGATCACGGGACTTGTTTGCGTCATATTTCCTCAACTAATATGTATTGCTTTATTTTCCCCTGAATGCTTACAATATGCTCGGGGCAACAGATGGGTGATTTGAATATCAGTCTTACAGCAGTTACTTATTATGGAATGTATTTATCCATTCAGACGAAAAGAATGTTTCTTCGATCCGCGATATTGAAAAAATCATTGAAAAAGACCTTAACCCAAGAACAATAAATGTATTATAAACGTTGTTGTTGTTAGTATTTGTCGTAGCCAGAGGTTAGGAATGGTACAGAAACATTTTCCTCGTTGTCCTCTTCTTCTGTAGAAGAAAAAATAAATAAACAATTTCCTATCGATCACCAAGTTACGACTTTCTCATCAATTAATATATATTTAGTAAGCACTTAATGCGGGAGGCAATTATTTCACCGGCAATTATTCCTCCGACAAATATTTACCAACATTATTTCGAAGTTATCCTCTTTCGGTAGTTGATTGTCGGTGAAATGATACAGACCCCCCTTAATGCAGAATCGATCGAAAAGTTTCTTGTTGAGATGTGATACTGTTTATATGCTATCATTAAACAATTCACAATAAATATTAATATTGACCTTATGTGAAATTGTATTATAGTATTATAGACCATGCAATTCGTTATTACAACCAATCACTATGCTAATTACGTATATAAAGCGACTAGTAGTCTATACAAAATCTTTTACTCGGAATAACGATGTTACTATCAAAATATTAAAAATGATCTCGAAGTTCAAGAATGTAATAGTAAAACAATCAAGAAAGAAGGGAATACATATAAAAAGAACTGAGAAACGCCAAGCAAAAATTACGCCATGTGAATAATTATAGTAGTAGTGACATCCAAATGTGTAAAAAATAACGACGAAGGCCGTGTTAATAATTACCATCCCTATTGCTTATAAAAGGTTGCGACTATATAGAGGGTTTTTCTATAAGTTCAACAGTAATTGATTTTCAAACATGATGTGCTTATAGAGGGGGTGACTATAAAGAGGGTTGACTGTACGGATTTAATCATAACGAAACATTGTTATAAAACTTTGTTAGCTTATCAATCTTAATTAATTATTCCAGAAATGTTTAGCTTATGACTTTGAGTTGTAAGCTTTTCCTTTTCCGACAATTTGAATGTTCTGCATTGCAAATTCCGTAGTAGACATAAACAACATAAAAATAAATCGTGCCTATAACATGGGTAGTTCAGTTTATTGTTACGTGCATCGATATGTTTACCTCAATAATTTAAAGTAGATAGTTCCGTATTGGTAGTAAAGAGAGTCTCTGCAACGCCTAATAAACAAAGAATTAAATTCAAATAATCAAACCACCATAGCAATAGATGGGTTTGAATCATGTATAAAAAGCGATCACATAACAAAAAGACACCTCGCCTTAACGTTTGGGGTGTCGAATCCGTCCTAGTGGATTAGAAACCGTACCGATTATGAAGCACTGGCGACATAAACATCTTGACATCAACTATAAACTGTGCACCGTGCGAAGTAACACAATATAAATAAACTCTCCGCAGATTGTACTTGAAAACTTCTCATTCAAACAAACTATGTCGTTAGCGTCAGGGACTGTTACGAATCCAGCAATTGACAACTTGGTTCAATCCTCCTTGGAAAGTGA